>JAVSCE010021581.1:0-150610 GCA_032199065.1 Smutsia gigantea | reverse complement strand
GAGAGTCCAAGGTGCCCATCATTAGGTGTCAGGCTCTCTATGAGAAACCCTGGACTTACAAACAAAATTTTGTGTGCTCACATACACTTTTTAGGGGAAAAACTTCCACAAGTGTAAGAAGCATTGCAAACCTCCTTACTGCTCCATGGCTTTCCACTGTGCCATAAAATGATCGGACTGGCGTTTGCCTGGTCCTTAAGGGCTGCCTCATTGGCTCTGATTTCTCTCTGAGTATCTCCCTCATCTGGGGGGGAGCTAACTGTTCACCATAAACCCAGCCTGACACACAATCTCTGTGCTGACATTCCAAGGCACTCAGCCCATTGCCTGGCACAATAAGCACTCAATCAACGTTACTTGTTGCTCATGTTGTTACATACATGAGGAAAATTTTAGAACTACAGGCATCTTAAATTAAATGGCTAATTTGATCATGGAAGGTATGGTATATATGAATGGATAGTACATGCTCTTTCTGTCTTTCTCTCTCTCTCTCTCTCTTTCTCTTTCAAGACTCAGACCTGCATGGATTTAGCCAAATCCTGAAATGCTTCCAGGTTCCATTTATCTTATGTAGGTTTATAAATGGATCAAGCAAGCCAGAGATTACAATTTTTATATATATAATAAAAAAAGGATGTGTGCAGGGGAGAGGAATTTGGCAAGAGGCAAACATCAGTACAAGACATTAAAATAGGATGATGGTCCATCTGTCTTGAATAATTTAGACCACAAGTTGACTAGCAAAGGGGAAACTGGCTGAGATTCTTTCCAACTTTGTGATTCTCTGATCTTACAGATGGTCCATTTGACAGATCTTTCAAAAGCAAGTATGTTCCCGAATAGCCACTGCATAGCTGAGCTTCTCAGGGCAGTGAGTGTACCAAGGCAACAGAAGTTCTAGGAGTAGGTCACTGATGCCACTGTATGTTTTGTAAATTACTGACTCCCAACATTTCAATGATGTCTTTCTGCTTATGGCAGGAATACTCAATGACCTTACTCAAGGGAAAAAAGAGTTTTTGTTTTGCTTTCTTTTACTATGTATAAACAGGTGCTTCTGGAAATACTGGGAACTAGTTCAGATCATCAGAAATGAGTAATCAAGGAAAAGACAGCCCAGGATCACTTTGTTCTTAATTTGGCTTAGGGAAGTGAATATTTTGAAAGGACCCAATTTGTTTTGAGCAAGCTGGTTTTTGGCAGTAGGGCTGAGGACCTCACTGTGTGTGGAAAACCTGTCCATCATTTTTCCTTGTATTTTCAGAAGCCAAACCAGAGGCAGTGTCCCAAGTCTTGGAGCCTGTTTCCTTTGCTCCTCTAGCCATGCTACTTAGGTCAGTTACAATAAGCTTTCTTCTGGCATTTTCTGCCTACTGTAGTAGGTTATTGTAGTATGGCCCTGAGTGAATCATGCCTTCCTGACTCTGTGTTGTACAGTCCCCTCCCTCACAGACTGACCTTAGCCATTTGACTAACTCTGGCCAATGAGACATCACAATGTATAATGCAGGCAGAGGCTTGAAAAGCCCTTGTTCATTGGGCCTGTCTCTCAAAGTGCTGCTCCCATAGGAAGAAGCTCAGGCTATCTTCCTAGAGACACGCGCTATGAGCTAGAGCCAGCACTAACTGTCACTAATGTGAGTGAGGCCATCTCAGGACCTCCAGCCCCATTTGAGCCACTAGATGGTGATTTCATATATAATGCCAAATGAGACCCAGAGAAGGACCACCCCACTCATTCAGTCCAAGTGCTGACCCCAATTCAGGAGCACATCAAATAGCTGATTTAGGCTACCAAGCTTTGGATCCAACAAGAGATAATCTAGACACCTGTGCTTGACTGGGTATGGACTGATAAATCCAGTGACCATAGCCTGCTTACTTAATATACATGCGGTTGACTTCCTTCTATAGTTCACAGGGGCTAAGATGAGACGATTGGACAATGGATGAAAACAGAAAGAAATTGGATGGTACAAAAGAAAAAGATGGCTTTTCACTTCTCAGGTCCTTCTACTCCCCATTTAGCCTTTCTTTGGATAGTGGGTCATGCTAGGTTTTTCTTGGTTGGGTAGCTATGCAAGATGTTAATAGTAGGTAAGTAAAACTTGCTTCTATGCCTCAGGCACTATTTCTTTGGATAGCTTCTTGGGGGAGCCAAACCTTGTGTTTGATTCACACATTTGAACATGAAAGGATTATCTTTTAAGGAACGCCACTGGGTTCTGTGGTATGAAATTAAACATTTCATCGCACGCCAGCTTCTAACGCTTGATGCTCTAAACCATGCTATTCCTGGCGCAAATATCAGTGCCAAAAATCACTTTACCAAAATAAGTTTTGCGTCTTTTCTTTCCCACTTCAGTAGAATATAAATAGTTACCTGCTAAGTGATGAAAATTCCTTTCCTTTATCACAAAAACTTAATATTAAGCTTAAAATAATATAGCTTTTAAAGGCTTTTTAAAAATTTAACATAAGGAAATGCTTTAAGTTCAAATTATAAACATGCAGCATTATAAAATAAAATAAAATGAATAACATCCTCTATGTCTTTAAGGTTTAATGTGCTTCCCAACACAGTTTAAGTAATGAGTAATATTTAGGAAGCTCGTCTGAAAAATGAATGTATCTTCCTGCTTCCATGTGTCAAATGCCTTTGTATTTCCTCAGAACAATTAGAAAATTATAATAGAAATGTATAATTATAAAATTATAGCTGGAAGAGCCCTTACTATCTCAACTAGTATGTGATTGAGGATAGTCTGGAATTAAAAAGCTATTGTTTGTTAGGATTAAAGGGCTGTTGAATTCTTCGAAAGAAGACTCCTAAAATTACATGGGTGGACAAACAACCTGAATAAAGAAATGAGCAAACTTTCCCAAGAGCTTCCTTGGCTGGCTGAGTCACTGAATAGCAGCTGACAAGGTTTTCAATAATGCCAACTCAGCTGGTTCTGTAAGGCTGTATGCACCGAACATAATTAAAAGTGTTAACAATTTTGTAGCGTTTATCAGAGCATATTCTCTCCACATACCTTCAGTGACCTGGTCACAACCACTAGAGACAAATAACTATCATGTTTTATTTTATGTACTAATGGCTCTGTACCCTAGGGAACTCCCTGGACTGTATTGTCCCCAAGCCTAGGAGATTCCCAAACCTATCCATGTGGATAGCATGGGGTCACTCCAGCAGCACCCCTTTCCTTTCTTCAGATAACAGCAAACAATGAAGCCTCACAGATATTTATGAAGGAGGAATATGCATATGGTTTCGGTCATTTTCTGTCAACTATTTTTGTTAAGTCCATACACACACTGGTGGGGTGAACCAGATATTGTCATAGGATTTGTGGAGCTAGAAGGGACTTGAGAAAACATCAAGCTGTCCCCAGCATTTTACAGTTTGGAAACTGTAGGCTGCAAATGTAAAGTGGCTTACTAGTATCTGAGTCTTCTTACTGCTACTACACTCTTCCTACACTACACTGTAGAAATGTAACAGTTTGCATCTTTGCATCGAGAGATGGGATGACCATGGGATCGTGGGATGCAGATCACGTAGATCAAATCTCAGTTCTAAAAGCAGTCATTAGTATCAAGATGAAGTAATGCCAAGCATTGTATGCTCAACAGATGAAAGCAAATGCATATTAAGCACCTACCTAGTGTCTTGTGTATATATGATACAGAGTAAATTGTGGAGATTATTTTTTTCCATTCTGTATCTCATTGTAGTCAAATGGGTGATAGTCAAGAGGCTTATCTCCCTTATTAGGCTGTTGGTAGAAATGAAACTCTGCCACCCCTCTACACTGTGCCAGAGTAGACATCATGACTTAATCATAGCATTCTTTCCCCACTGATTCTCGTCTGAGCTTTAGTATTCTTCTAAAAATGTCACTTACAACAGCCACTATCAAGCTGACTCCAAATGAAATTATGCTTGAAGATGAGGATCTCTGTCCTGCTCACCTCTTTATCCCCCTACCAGGGGTCTTACAGTGCTGTGTGTGTATGGGGTACTCAGTAAATAAACTAAGAACATGCAATCAACTTAATGCCAATAGGAAAATTACAAGAGTGCAACAAGGGGGAAATGAAGTTGTGGATTGCTGTTCATTCTGAAAATCCCAAGACTCTCTAAAACCTTGCAGGGTTACTGAAAGGAATGACCCAAAGGTGTAGGCTTACAGTAGGCCAGAGAGACACCTCAGCTTCTTGGAGCATCTTCCATAGGTAACACAAGAGTTCTGGCAAGGGGCGCCTGGACCTGAAAAGTTATGTGGTTTTACTTGGAACTCCCAAGTCAGTGGCACCCATGGTGGTTTCCTCAATTATTTCAGACCAGTGTCTCCCCTTTGGCCTGGGTTCTGAATCTCTGTGGCTGGACACTCACCCACCCTGGCTCCACATGAATAATTTGGGGAGCTTGGCCCATAGCCAGAAGCTGCCCCAGTGCCCCAGATTTTATCCTCAGCTCTCAGATGGGTTTTACTTAATGACAGCAAGAGTTAGGGAGAACATGGGTGAAGACTCACCATCATATCCCTTCAGGGGAAGAAAAATGCCCAAGGGAAAAAGATTAACATCTGTCTTCTGTGAGTTAAGAAGCTATAAAATGATCATCAAAATATGCTCACTGGTAATAAAATTAGAGATGAATTGGATCTAATTAGATTATGTTAAATCTGGTGAAATGCTCAATCTTAACTGGATTGTTCTTAATCTGAATGTAGCTTTGCATCAATTTCTCACCCACAATAGAAACATCATAGCTCAAATCATAGGTTGCATGATGCGTGTCAGCCTATGCTGATGAGCATATCATAATAGAACCGGGATGGTGTTATGTGTGTATATTCAGAACAAGGATTTCAAATTTGAATGCTCTCAGAGAACAGGCTGGGATGTGAAATGTGCAACTGAGCAGAAGGACAAGATGGTGGGTAGCTGTGATGAATCTTTTTTTTTTTCTGCTTTGAATTCAGTATTTTAGATACTCCTGGCCATTCAAAAAAACTCATCTGCAGGCAAATTTGGCCAATCCATAGGAGTTTGCAACCCTTGATTTAGGTACTTGGTATAAATAAATGTAAACTCTTTAAAAAATATTATTGTACTCAAACAACAGATACAGCATATGAGGTTGTTTTCCAACCAATGCAATTTTATCCCTATCCCATTAATATAAAGACGGGCAACTGAGATCTCAGGAGGGAGGCTAATTCTTTAGCTACAGAATAAGTCAGAAAAGGGCAACACTGAAAATGTTTAACAAGCAGTATGGTAGAGGTGCTGGCCAGTGAGAATGGATGCCAACTGAAGAACCATAATCCCCTTAGGAAGCTAGGCAGTTAGTTCCTGAAATGTGAGGTTTGGGGAGACCCAGGGAAGGGGCTAGGGAAGTTAAGGTGGTAGAGGGTTTTGGAGGGCTCAGGCAGTGACTGCTTACCCACTGCAACAGAAATATTTACTATCCAAATAACCAATATGGCTGTTCTGGTACATATTAACCGAATATCCCAAGATGGGAAGCATGGGCAGATGTGTGTGTGCACACATTTTCAAGATCCACTGTGGCAGCCTCCAGCCATGCTGAGTTGCTGACCTCAGCTGCCCAGGTTATCTCCCCATGGATCAGTTATACGGTTAGTGATCTGGTCGTGAAGGTGTGTAGGTTTTCAGTGGTTGGTCCCTAATCTTATTTGCTCCAAAATCTTGGTTATTTCCATTGATTCTTTTGTCCAACAGATTTTTTTAGGAATGCATATAGCCAATGAATTGATGTACCTGTGGACAATGGGGAAAAGGAGCTTCTAAAGTAATGCCATTTCCACAGAGTAAGACTGAGCTTTCTTCCCATAGTCCCCCAAAAGGGGATCACACTTACTGTCCAGGACTTTACCCAGGTAAGTAGAATGCTGTTAAGCTTTTTGGGTTATTCCTCAGGCATCAGCAAAATAGCTAGGTATTGATAAATGGAAGATCCTGCTTCCATCTACAATGGCAATGAGTACTATTTATTCAGTATTACCTCTTGTGTTTCTACTGCTCATTGTATATATATATATATTAGGGATACATTTTATAATCTCCATTTTATAGGTGAGGAAACGAAGGTTGTCAAAGATTCTTGGATTGTTTGTTTGTTTGTTAACCAGTCAGGTAGAGCTGGAATATGAGCCTTAGTGTCTTCCGACTCCAAAGCTCTCAACTACCACCAGTACTACACATAGAAAAGCATGTTTGTCTGGCCCTTTGTTAAGCACTAGAGAAGCTCTATGCAAAAGAAATATATTTTGAGCTATACATGACTTTGTTTTAAATTGTGGCAAAATACACATGACATAAAATTTACTATTTTAATAATTTTAAGTGTATAATCCAATGTCATTAAATATATTCACTATGTTGTATTACCATCATGACTAACCAGTTCCAGAACTTTCCCATCATCCCAAACAGAAACTGTACCTATTTAACTGTCTTTTTCCCGCCTCCTACCAGCCCCTGGTCACCTCTGTTCTACTCTCTCTGTCTGTGAATCTGCCTATTCTAGGTCCCTCATGAAAATACAAATCTTGCTCGACTGGTGATGCAGTTGCCTCTTGATAAACCCGTCGTGAGCTGAAAATGCATTTAATACATCTGACCTACCAAACATTTAATGATAAGCATTTAATAAATTATTTTAATAGATAATCTTAATTGAAAAGAATAGAATAAAATGACGTGAAATGTGAAATTTCATTGAAAACCTCTGATGATTGTAGAGGGATGAAATAAGGAGAGGCCCGTGCATATCAGAATCATTAAGGAAGAAAGGATGACATTTATAAAATGTCAGCCTCCTATATGCCACACCCTGTGCTTGGTACATGCACATTAGGTTGAACTCTATGACATTATTAGTATTCGACTGTTTTGACCTATAAACTGTCAATTTCATATGGTTCAACCTCATATATTATTTCATCAACACATGTCACGTTAGCCAACTCTTCATGAAAAAGTGGACTATAGAAGGGGCCTTGAAAATTGTATGCAATTTATGTAGTCAGAGGGGGGAAGGTGAGGCCTAACTTAGGCAGAGAGAAGGGCGTTAATGTAACAATAACAGCAGCAGCAATGATAATAATAGCCTCTGTTTCTTGAGTGCTTATAATGTGACAGACTGTGCAAGGCATTTTCTTTGAATAACCTCATTTAAGCCTTATTACAACCTTGAGGGAAAGGTATTCCTATTCCCATTTAGAAATTACGATGCCGAGGCTCAGCGAAGTAAATAAACTGAGCAAGATCACTGTTATTTCTGACTCCAAGCACCCACCAACCATCCGGTCTGCTGGGGACTGAGGGGTTTCTTGAGCATGGGATTTTTCATTTTAAAACAGGGACAGTCCTGGGCAAACCGGGACAAGCTGGTCACCGTAATGTAGGAGCTCTTTCTAGTCTGTTATGGCAACTTGGGACTCTTTGCCCACCAGTCTAAAGAGGCCATTTCACTAAGCCCAAAACAAACATGGCAGGTACTGATATTTTTCCGATTTTTCAAGCTTTCCCATTGTTGACATGAACCAATAAGAACATTTTCTTAGTGGGCTGGATAATGGCTTAAACAAATGTCAGCAAGCACAGGCATGTCACAGGGAAGCTGGGTACAGTTTTAGTGGGATGCCTCCATGGACTTTCACTTCAAGCTCTATGCCAGGGATTTTCAACCTGGGATAGAAGTTGGGGGGCACTGATGAAATCACATCATACTTTTATTAACATCTAATTAAAATTTAGTATTTTTCTTCAATTATGAATGTAAGCAACAAACCACAGTATTATTAGCTTTACTTGTGAGTTTACCACATATGTAAATTGTAGATATTTTCATATCATATTACAGCTGTTGAGATAGTAAAAATATCATTTAAACTCATCAGCACTTTAAATTACAGTTAATTGGCAGACCTACTGCTAGCTCTTGATATTTAATGTATTAATAAATACTTGCATTACTGATGTTTTTGAAAAAAGTATTTTGACAAATAGGTTTCTATACAATTAGTTTGCTTTGCCATCTCATATGCTGTTTCATACATTCTAAAACTTTATTTTGAGAGAGACCATGGCCTGCAAGGGGTTAAGAATCCCTGCCCCACACTGAGGGAAGACAGGCACACTTCCTCAGATCAACGCCAAACGCTGATGCCACTCTTCACCAATCCACTGCTTCTCTAGAAGAGCTACCTACCATTCCTGGCTTTCAGGATCTAATCTAAGGCCCTCTCTAAGACTCTAATCTAGTTCAGTGGAAGGGTATTGGGCCACAATTGACTAAATTTAGAAAACAAACAAATTAACCATCTAGGAAGCGAGGGACAGGGCTTTAAACCCTGGAAAGAAGAAGTCTCCCCTAACTCAATCCAGCCCTCCCTTGCCTTCCCAGGCATTTTTTTTCCCTGACCAACTGTGAGAGTCCCTTTGTGAACAACATGTCTGGATTAGTTTGCTGAACAATTGCCTCTTCTTAGTTAGCCTCTGATTGTCCTTGCTTTTGTGAGTCAAAATTCCTTAATCTTGTTTGAATGCAATTTAATTCCCTAGAGAGCTGAGACTTTCGTCTCTTAGTTTTATAAAGTGAGTGCTTAAAGAAAATGCAGGAGAGCTGACATGGAATGCCTTCAAAGCTGGGTCAATCTACCAAGGAAATAATTAGATAAATGTGTACTCCAATTGGAGAGAGGAGGGGGAAAGAATTTCTCCACAAATTACTTTTAGGACATTTAAGTGGAATTGAATTAAAATGTCAAGGGCCAGACAGCTCTCAGGAGGTCATTCGATCCAGTCCCCTGTTGCTGGGCAAGAGCACAAATGTGAAAATCTAGCCCAAACTTAAAAAGCTTTAGAGAGGAGAGCAAACATTTTACCTAAGCAGGTTCTGCAAGATAGGTAGAAGGAGGTTGTGGATTTAAAGGAATATTTGTTATAAGCCAAATAATAGCATGTCGCTCATTAATTAGTTAATTAATTGAACACATTTATTAAGTCCCTGGTGTGTGTCACAGACTGTCTTGGGTGCTTGAGATACATCAGTGAGATCACATTTCAGCAGGTGAGAGAGTTAAACAATAATGCTGATAAGAAAATTTGAAGATGTGTTGGAGAGAGATAAGTGCATTGAAAAACAGAAAAAAAATGGAGCAGGGAATAGAAATGGAAGCAGAGTGTGGGCAGAGAGGGGTATCTTCATAAACTTGAGAGCATAAACAAGTTCTTACCTAGTAAGAGATCAGAAAAGTGCCTAGCATGTAAATTCTCAATAAATTACATACACATATTACCTAACATATTTAGTAATATATTTGTGTGTGTGTGTGTGACATTTTGGTTAGTATCTTATATTAGATGGGCTTGTTTGGGTGCAAGAGACAGAAATACATTTTATCTCATTTAAGCAAGATAAGGATTTTACTAGAAGAGTGGTGGGGATGACTTTGAAGAACCAGAATCAGCTGAGACCTGATGCCTGCAGAGAACCCTTCACAGTGCCATCTGCCCAGGCCTAAGCACAGTGAGAAGAGCAGAGAAGTTCATCTCAGAAAGGAAATGGGTGCAAAGATGATGCAGTGAGACAAATACCATCTCATCCTAGTTACTACTCTGACCTACGTGTGTAAGATAGATTCAGTTTACCAAAAAACGTACTTAGGAAGGGTATTATGCACCCCAAATACTAGGCATAACCCAACATGATGCCAAATTTATTGGATGGGCTTTAGTGTAACAGCATATAATATATACCATGATTTTCCTACCTAAAAAAATTACCACATTTTGTTAGGAATGGACAGACTATAATTACAATGGTGGTAAATGAACTCTTGGAAACCTATGAATGGATTCTGGAGAATTAAGTAATCTCTGATGATGGCATTATTGTCCCAAAGTTAGTCAGCTGTGAAACAGACCAAGTACGAAATCAAACTATGAATGATCTCTTGACTTTGGATCATCTCTTTTCAAAACAAACAAAACCAATGTTGGATAAAACAATTTGCCCTGCATTTGGTTTCCCTCCATACCGCCACCACCTTTTGCTGCCTTCGTTTAGATTTGTCCACATGCTTACAGCTCTGACACAAGATCTTGTCTATTACCCAGAGCAAAACCTGACTGTTTTCAAGCTGAAATGTACAGGAGCTCTGTACTCTATGAAAACCTGCTGTAGCGGATGGGAAAGTGTAATTACCAGCTCACTGTGATTTATAAAAACTTTCTCGTCTAAGACATAATAACTAAATACCTAATAGTTCTACTTGAGTAATTTAAACACTTGATTTTGTCCCTTTGAATGTCTCCCAATACATATGAAGTCTGGAATCCATTTGCCACACTACCTCCATCTGCATATTTGAGATCCAATCTCTGGGCACATAGGTTTTCTTATCCTGTGGAGCTTCTTTATGGACAGAAACCTCACATTTTTCAGTGAATCATGCTTACTTTGGATGTCAACATGATGCAGTTGTGTGAAGATTTAGAGGAAGGATTTGAGTCTGAGATTTGTGTTTTAGATACGGTAGGCCAGAGGGACTTATTTTTTTTATGGCCAAATGGAATATTAATATATTTGGACATATGGAATTTGCATTATGTCTAATTTTCTTCAGTGTTCTTGGCAGGAAAGCCATAGCTAGTGAAATGGCTTTCTTTTCCCTCGTGGTTTTGCTTGAACAGTAGAGAGTCACCAACCAACATTTGGTTCTCACATTGATCCTGTGGCTCAGGCTGAAGAGTCACAAGCTGCCAGTTAATAAGAGGATCTTCTACTGTCAAGTATTGGGGAGTAAAAGGTATTCAGATACAGATCCATTACCCATCCTAGACTTCCCCATACTCAGGATATGCCTACAGGGTGATAGAACTATAATAATTTTATAGGAGAAAACAATCTGAGCCAAAGACATGAAATGTCCAAGTACAGAGAGTTAGTACCCACATGTCCTTCTCAACTCCTTAAAGACGTCAGAGTCAAAATGGAATAGACAGATGATCCAGTGTTTGTTGAGGTGTCATATGTCTGCCTATGCTGGCAGGCGTGACTCGCTCACTAGATGCTAGTACCAAGCATTGTTCTAAGTACTTTGCATATATTATCTCAAAATAACACTTTGAAGGTGACACTCTTATTATCTTGATTTTATGGATGAGGAAACTGAAGCACAGATGTTAAACGGCTTGCCTATGATCATGATCATAAAGTTAGCGAATGACAGAGGTAAGTTTTGAACCCAGGCTGTCTGGCTCTAGGGTTTGTGCTCTCAGCTACTACACTGTACTTATTGGTCTGACATGTGTCTATATTAATGTGTGTTAGAAACAAAATACGTCTGGGTAAGCCTAAGGTGTGCAATGTACTAGCAAGCCATTGGGTACAGATATAGTGCTCAGATATGTCCATAAATGGGTCAAACCTCCAGTGACAGGATTTTCTACTGTAACACATTAGAAGGACAGGTTTATGATACTTTGTGATATTAAAACCAATGTACCTATATTAAATTACAGGTTTTTTTTTTCCAATTTACAGATTTACACAGATACACTGACTACCTGTGTGTATGGCTGCATTCTTTCCAGGGCTATATTGAATGGATATTTTCCACCCCCAATGACAAAAATGTTGAAGACTGTTTAAGAATTATTGAATTTGGGAAACACTTATTCTAGTCCAAATCTTCTATTTGGCAAGTAAGGAATTTAAGGTCTGTGTTGGTAAAACAACCTGCTAAAAATAACACAATTAGTATTAATATGATTAAGGTTTTCTTTTAACTTTTTCTATGTATTGGGGACCATTTTTAAGTGTTGTTATGAGGCTTATAATAATATTTAAAACTAATTATAACTTGTAAGGTGACTACTATTATTACTATAAGTAATATCCCAACATATTGTTATGCTCTCCATTTTACAGATAAGGAAACTGAGGCTTACAGATAATATAGAACTTGCCCTGAGGTCACAGAGCTGTAGGAATGGAGTTGGGACTTGAGCCTCAGTCTTTCTAATTCCAGAGAGCCCAAGATGTCATCTGTGCAACTATATTCTCATTCATACACAGTGTTAGGCAGTTAATAGTACAAAGCAAGTCCCTATTTATATTTCTTTTAATGTCACTTGGCCTCCTATGGCCTCCGTTTACGAGATTAGCTGCCGCAAAATTTAACTTTGGAAGGAAAAGTGGAAAATACTGTGTTAAAGCATACCCTCCTCCAAAAATAACTATTTGGAAAGTTACAAAATAAATAGAGTTCCAAGCAGAAGATTATTAACATATCTGCCATAGTGGCAGTTGTTCTTCATTTTGATGTGATGAAATAATGACATTAGAATATAAAAAATAATTTTAATGGTACACTCACAAATGTTCTGTAATACCATGATAATGTTTTCATAACACTATGTATGATGTAACTTGTCAGAGATGAGCCAATTGTAATTTAACTTCTCTAAGAATTCTCCCTCTCAAACTTCTCCTGTTCCAGCCCTCACCTTGCTTTGTATTTCTAAATTTTACTAGGCACTGATATTACTTCAATAACAAACAATAGCCTTAGGTAAATCTTTCATCATAAAGAGAATCTCAAGGTTCTCTTTGTAAACGACACCTTGATTAACTTCCACCCTTTGGTAATGATAAAATAAAGCCAAGTTAATAACATTCTGCTCCCACTCCCAGTAGGAGATGGTGACTGCCAAAAAAAATGCCAACACTTTATTTAGAGATTATAAAGCTTGATATTCTGCTAAAAAAAAGGACTCCAGTGAAGTGAAGCTGCCATGCAAACCTAGGTGGGAAAACCAATCTATGCAGAGTATGAATTTTCTGAGTTTTCTCTCTTCACAGTCATATGAGCCAAGTGTTTTCTACATTTTACAGACTCAGGAAACAGGCCATAGAAGCAGTAGGGAGTGGAACCTAGGTGAGCACCCACTTCCGTCTCTGTTTACTGAGATGAGATGCACACTCTTGCCGTCATTCCCTGCTGGGGCAGGAGCGACGCTGGCATTGCCCAAGGGGCTCCCTGGAGCACACACATTCCTAATGACGATCCTCCCCTCACAGCCTCAGTTCCCTAAACACATTTCCTGTGATTAAAGAACTGGATTAATTATTGACAAGGCAGCAGGCCAACAGATAGCAAAAATCCCACTCAGACTGGATATGTTCCCTGTAAGTGGAATGTTAGGACTACTGTGAAAAATTGTTTTCTGCTCTTCCTTCAAGGAGAAAGCCTGGACAGTTCGTAAGTGACAGGTGCCCTGGTCTTTAAGCATAAATAATTAGTGCCCTAATTAAAAGCTGCTCCTCAGCTCATCTGGTCTGTTTTCCTCACAAAGTGCATTGCACCAAAAGGCATATTATCTAAAGGTAGAAAGTAGAAATCTCATAATAAAACACTTTTATCGTTGAATACTGAGATGTGCCACAGTTCAAATAAAGACTTTTTATTCCAGCTACTGGAATGGACTGAGTAATGTCCAATCATTAAAGGTACTGAGCCGTCCAAGATCTTAACTGCCCTCAGAATAGTATCCAAACACCTCACCATGGCCAACAAGGCCTTTCACGATATGCCTTTCCCACTTCCTGTTCCTCTCCTTGGAACACCCTTCCTTTCCAATTCACCAAATTAATACCTATTCATCTTTCAGCTTTGAAATCAAAAACACTTCCTTCTGGAAGTTTCCCAACAGGCACACCTTCTTGAGAGGCTGGGCTTCTCCAGTTATACTTTAGCCATTATGTAGCCACATTATGTATTAGACAGTCATCAAACTATACTGTAATTTCAGCTTCCTAGCTTACCTTCCCCATTAGATTGTCTTTGTCTTGCATGATTTTATCCCCAGAGTGTTTGAGCACTATGCTTGGTACTTTGTTGTCATTCATTAATTTTTTTTTTAATTAAAAAGATAAAGGTGTGTTTATCACATGGCTTTAAAGGAAAGTTCTAAGTTGCCATTTGGAAACTTTTCACCAACTGTCAAGGTGGCTGATAAGACTACTGTGCCCAGAAATCACCTGGGCCCTCTCCCCTTTTTGAATGGTTACAAAGAAGGTGTTTTAATCGCCCAGGGAGTCTTAGCTCCCAGACTCCGCCATTTAGAGTGTAACGTTAGAAGTCTGTTTCTGGAAGCAACACCGTGCATGGTGGTACCTTTCAACAGAGTGAAAACTCGAAAAATAGGATGGTCTCAGCCAAGGGTCAAATTGCAGATACAATGCCTTACGTATTTGGCAGTACTCTGGAGACAAATACATAATCACAGAGGCATGTGATCTGGTCGGAAAATTCAGGCCAGATAGAATGTCACGGGTAGAAATGTGCACACACAGACACACATAACAACGAGCACTCTTATTTGGAAAAACCACATTAATGGATGGCAGCTCCCTACCTCTGACGTGATTTATAAATTAAAATAATTGCCTCTTTGAACTGTTCAGATATTAATTGACCTATCAGTAATGTATGTACATTCTCTAAACCATCCAGCATTACCTAAACATTTTTATTCCCTTTATTCTGGAAATCCAAAAAACCACAAAAATAGGCTCTTTGTTCTGGTGCCAAGGGTCATAAAGGAAAAGCCATCATCTTTGATGACTTTGCAATTCTTATTCTATTTTTTCATCAAATTAATTCTGAGTGAAATGAGTACTCTGAGCTTGAGTAAGTCTTCCTATTACCCTCCCTTTTAAACAATCTCATTCCCAAGCACATGGATCCAGTTCTGGCTCAGATTTCTGGTAATGAGAGCGGGGCAATTCATTATTTTTTTTATTAATTTTAGCTTTGGGTACATATCCCAGACCACCCCAGATTGTGGGTGCCCAGCATTTCCTTCTCAGGTAAAATGAGGGCAAAACTAAATTGGCCAAGGTCCAGGTGTGTGTAGCCTGTGGCAAGCTTGTGGGGGGCTCATTCCACAGGGTGATGTTGACCTAAACTGAAAGGCAGGCGGAAAAGCTTACCGCTTAGATGGGAATGGGAACTTCAGGGCAGTGGTTCTAAACCAGGGGTGATTTTGCCCCCCACCCCTCAGGGGAAATTTAGCAATGTTTGGAGACAATTTTTGGTTTTTAGAACTTTTCAGGGGTTCGAGGGGTGCTACTGGCATCTAATGAGTAGAGGCCAAGCAAGGATGCTTTTAAATATCCTACAATGCCCAAGACAGCCCCACAACAAAATATTATCCAGTCCAAAATACCAGTGCTGAGGTTGAGAAATCCTGCCTTGGAGTCTAACATACTTGGATTTGTATCCCAGCTTTACTTTTGCACAGCTCTGTGACCTTGGAAAGTTTCTTAACTTCTCTGAGCCTCAGGTTTCTCTTCTGGCAAATGGAGATGATAATAAGCACCAACCTGTTGGCACTCTGTTCGGCCAGGCACTTGTAAGGGTTTAAAAATACATTCTCTTTCTATTCATCTATTAGTGTATTTTAAATAGAAGTGCAAATTGCCACAGTTTGAGGGGGAACTATCAACTATTTAATTTCAGTCTCAAACCCAAATTTTATTTGTCCTTTATATTAGTGCATACTTGAAGGATACAAAATGCATCATTCAGTCTATAAAAATAGGAGGATTTGGCAATAACTGACTTTTCATTTGGTACGGCTAAGTAATATTACTTTCGAAATGTCAAAGACTCATTCTGTTTTGATTCAGTAATAGGAAAGGATCAATTCTGAATAGATATGTTTTCTAGAATCTACACTGATCCATGGTTGCTAGGTCAAAAATATACTTGCTTTAATTCAAAAACTAAAAATAAGCCCCAGGTTTCCAGTGGGCAAAGATGTGGCACTCCAAAAGTGTCTAAGAGATTGGAAGAAAATAGAAATATAAATAATTTTCTGATTTTTTCTATGTGACATTAATATGTACTTTCAGGTGAAGCAAACATGACTTAACAAAATTTAATATTTATTTGAATAAAGAAATCAGTCTGGACTCATAACAGGTTAATACAAAAAAAACTTTCCTGAAACTGTTACTTAAAATAAGAAGTCTTCTATATCACAGGGAAATAGTCTGCTATGACTTTATATCGACCCTGAAAATACTGCCCCAAATAATTTGATACATGAAAATAATGACCTTACAATACTTCTTAATGCCACAAATCCTACCCCCTTGTGCTATTCTTTATTTAATGGACTGAAGACCAGTCTTTTGGTCATTCTGCAGATATTTATTAAGTCTCAACTATGTGTTTCTACTGCCATGTGTGCTAGGGATGTATCATGTTGGGAACATGCAAATGGCCAGGAGACAGCACAGCGTGGTGAGCAACTACTCAGAACTCTGGTGTCAGAGAGAGGTGGCCTAACTACTGGCCACATGTTAGCGGGTTACCATTTGGCCATCTATTCAATCTGACCAAGGCTCAGCTTCCTCATCTGAAAAATGGGCTGAGAGGGTATTTCTCATTCTGGTAAAAAGTGCTGACCATGAGGTTTGCTATTTATTAAGAAAAGTGCTCAAAAATGATAAACTATATTATTACACTGTCCACTGTGGTTTTGGGGTGTTTTATAGTCCACAAATAACCTGGTTTTAGAATATGGAGGCTTTTTTCCACATCAGTGGGAGAATTTAAAATGCATTACAAACCAGGGGCTGAATAACCCATATTTTTTAGCACAGTGTAGAGGCTTACCAAATGGAGCCAGCTGTCACAAAAAACAACCCAGGGCTGCTGTTGTTATTGCTTTTTTTAAATTTCTGATGGCCAACTGGATGCTTAATCCAGTAGCTGGACAAGCTTCTCCACATTGCATTGTTTACATATTTTCCTTAGACATGAGTGGCATTATGAAACAAATGCTTCAGCATGCACACATTCAGAGCTGCTCCCTAACTGGACTTAAGATAAATAACTTTATGTTTTATAGACTGCCAGCTAATGACAAAATTCTAAATGGTCTTGAAGAAAAAACAAATTACATAGTAAATAGCACTTACTGGTTTTAGTATTAAAACAATGCATGTTTCTTGTAGAAAATACAAAAAGGCAAAAAGAAGAAAATGCAAAAAACTCACTTCTAATCTCAATGACCAAAGATAACTTTTGTGTGTGTGTATGTGTATAGACATAGTGTTAGTTTCCTTCCACAAAATTTTATTACTTCATTTAATACTATATTGAGATCACTAAATGTCACTATACAAAGAGGTCAGCAAACTCTTTCTGTGAAGAGCCACGTTCTAAATATGTTAGATGTTGTGAGTCGTGGTCTCTGTCACAACTATTCAATTCTCCCACTGTAGTATGAAAACAGCCACAGACTATCTGTGAATGAATGGATGTGGCTGGATTCTGCCCATGGTGGGCTGAATTTCTCTCCCAGCCTGTAGTTTGCTGACTCCTGTACAAAAGCCTCATCGATAGTTATAACACATCAGTAAATATACTAGAGTGCCCTCAATAGTCGTATTTCATTCTAATAGTTATAAGGGAAAATGTATGACATTTTAATCCTTTAGGTCTCAGAGATGTCTTAAAGGGGTGTCTTATTAGTGCATATTTTGGGGAATTAGATATAAACAAAGAACAACCAGGTATTAAAGTTTTTTGGGGATCAATTAAAAAATGCAAGAGCTCTTGACCCTGCCCATAATTGAGTGTGTGCTTGTTACACCACCATGACTTCCTAAATTCCTATGTTCAGAGAGCAGCATTCCCATGCAGTGCAGGAAAACACTGCCTATTGCTCCTGGCTATGAGAATCTTTCCGTCATGTTCCACAAATAGCGTGAATCCAACTCTCCACTGCAGCGGCTACCAGGATGCAGTAGCTTTCTCAAATAATAATGTAATTTGTTACTAGATAGTTCTGTGGGTGGGGGGCAGGTCCTTGAATTGATTCCTCTGTGTTTAATGCTGTTGAAATATAGGGTGTGCTCTGTGGTAAGCTAACTCCGCGGCAAATATTAGCATTGAGGAGGTTTCTTAAGATGTGCTCTCAGTATCAACACCTGTGGATGGCAGTGGTTCAGAAGAAGGGGCAGAGGGAGAAAGAAGCTGGGCTGGAGTGCATTTCCAGCAAAGGCCTCAGCTGACTCCATGGGATGCCCTGGGGCTGAGGTGGTCCTGCAGCACTGTCCTGAGTTGGAGAGAGGGACCCAGTCTTTATGCACTGGTATTGGCCAGTTGTTGGCTGAGGCCACCCCTGGAAGACAAGGCAGCTCTCCTCAACAGTCTTTTCCCCTTTGGGAAAGACAACCAAGTGCTGCTTTCTGGCAACACTCCCAGAAGCTAGGAAAGTCCTTCATTCCTGAAGGGGCTTATGAATGACACATCAGGGATGGGTTAAGTTCAGATGAGAAACTAGCCAAGTCAATGTTCTGCTATTTGTCTGAAAAATCAATGTAGTGATGTTTTGGGAGTGGTGTGAAATTTAAGTCTGGATTAATTAAGCCATTTGGTTTAGTAATTCCATTCAGTCATCCATGACTATCGAGACCCGCATGCAAACCCTGTATGTGCAAGGCACTGTTAACTAGGTCAGATATAAAAACAAATTCAAGGCATGGGTCTTGTCCCTGGGAAGCTTACAGTCTCTCTGGGGAGTGCAGAAATATGAGTAGCAAGGTGAAATGGTGACACTATTGGGATGATATAGCAATTCTTGGTCCTAAGAAGCTATCATTCACCCAATCCAAATGCATACAAAAGGATTCCCATTTTTTAAAGATGTTGTCCTTTATGTAAGTTTGTATTAGTAATAATATGACTCAGTTTTTACTCAGGGAACTCTGGGGTCATAAACAGAATGCAGATGTGTGGCAAGACTTGGAGACTGGCATCATAAACAAGATTTGTTTTTTCCGGAAGAGACTTAGTTATTTAAAGTCCCGTGTGCCAGCTAATCCAGCTCTCAGCACCATGATCTATAACCTTCTGGGTGTCACTTTTTTCCTCCCAATAATTGTATATATTTTGCCAGCATATTTTAATACATTGCAGATATTACTCAGGAGCCCTACTGAATAAAAATACTACATTAAAAATATACTTCAACTCACAAGTGGAATGCGGCTTCAGCTCTTTTTCACCTGCAAGTCAAAAATGAGGTCTCTGGACAATTAAAAAGCCAAAGTCGGACTTTATGTTAGCACCTGGAAGGTTGTGGACCAAGTTCAAGATTATGAAAAAGTGTATGTGAAATTCAAACAAGGGAAAAAGAGATCTCATTTGGAACCCATAAAATGCCAAAATAACTGCTTCTCTGTGACATATAAAAAAGGCATCTATAGTCACACGGGATTTTATACCTTTTAGGAAATAGTGGATAGCAAATATAGTTTCCTGAATAAGACAATTCAGTACCAATGGTTTCATTTACTTATCCACGTATTTATTCATTCTTTTATTCAATACAGGCTGTTTTGGTGAACACCTCCAGATAGCACCACTGACATCACTGTCTGTGCAGACAGTGCTCCTGGAATTGGGCAGTACACAGCCTGTGCAACCACACTGAGTGGCCCTGATTCAACAATATATATTGGATGAGTATGTGCCAGGCACTGTGCTGGGCACTGTACAACAGAACAATGAGCAAGACAGATTCGGATTTTGCCTTCCACTCATGGAACTTTTAGATAGACAAAAAACAAGTAACTACAAAAACCAAATCAGTACAAATTTAGACAAGTCCTATGAAGAATGATATAAGGACCTCTACCAGGGAGACCCACTACTCTGGGCTGGCAGGAGAGAAATTCTAAGAAAGCAACATTTAAGCGGAAACCTGAAAGACAAGTATGCTTGTGGATGAGAACACTGGGATAGGAAAGGATATTTCAGGAAAGGGAACAATAAGTAGGTCAGGAAGCAGTAGGGGACAGCCAAGGAATTGAAGCAGACCAGCACAGATGGGATGTAGAAATGGTTGAAGGAGGAGATAGTGCTGGACGTTACAGAGCTTTGAAGGGTTTGTTAAAAATTTTGTACTTCATCCTAAGCACAATTGGAAGATACTAGATGTCTGATTCAGGAGAGTAACTTTTAGCAAGATCATTCTTCTACATTATGGAGAAGACATTTGACATGGACAAGAATATATATGGTTGACAATTTGGGGGCTGTTTCAGTAGCACCAGGGAAAGATGATGGTGGCTAGTCTAGGCAATGCCAAGGAAGATAGGAAGAAGTGGACGGATCAAAGAGATTATCAGGTGAAATGTCTTAACCTAATCCCCTTTTGCTATTTGCTGGCCAGTACTACTGAGTTATTTTGACTCACACAATATTTTTTTCATAGCTTATTTTGGTATCATTAATCTACAACTACATGTGAATATTATGGTTATTAAACTACCTCCTTCATCAGGTCCCCCCCACCAACCCCATTACAGTCACTGTCCATCAGCGTAGTGAGATGCTATAGAGTCACTACTTGCCTTCTCTGAGTTGTACAGCCCTCTCCGTGCCCCCCCAACATTACATCTGCTAATCGTAATGCCCCTTTTTCCCCCTTATCCCTCCCTTCCCACCCATCCTCCCCAGTCCCTTACCCTTTGGTAACTATTAGTCAGTTCTTGGGTTCTGTGAGTCTGCGGCTGTTTTGTTCCTTCAGTTTTTTTCTTTGTTCTTATACTCCACATATGAGTGAAATTATTTGGTACTTGTCTTTTTTGGGTTGGCTTATTTCACTGAGCATAATACTCTCTAGCTCCATCCATGTTGTTGCAAATGGTAGGATTTGTTTTCTTCTTATGGCTGTATAATATTCCATTGTGTATATGTACCACTTCTTCTCTATCCATTCATCTACTGATGGACACTTAGGTTACTTCCATTTCTTGACTATTGTAAATAGTGCTGCGATAAACACAGGGGTGCATATGTCTTTTTCAAACTGCGCTGCTGCATTCTTTGGGTAAATTCCTAGGAGTGGGATTCCTGGGTCAAATGGTATTTCTATTTTGAGTTTTTTGAGGAACCTCCATACTGCTTTCCACAATCGTTGAACTAATTTGCATTCCCACCAGCAGTGTAGGAGGGTTCCCTTTTCTCCACACCCTCACGAACATTTGCTGTTGTTCGTGTTTTGGATGTTGGCCATCCTCACGGGTGTGAGGTGATATCTCATTGTGGTTTTAATCTGCATTTCTCTGATGATTAGCGATGTGGAGCATCTTTTCATGTGCCTGTTGGCCATCTGAGTTTCTTCTTTGGAGAAGTGTCTATTCATGTCTTCTGCCCATTTCTTAATTGGATTATTTACTTTATGTTTGTTGAGGTGCATGAGTTCTTTATATATTTTGGATGTCAACCCCTTATCGGATACGTCATTTACGAATATGTTCTCCCATACTGTAGGATGTCTTTTTGTTCTACTGATGGTGTCCTTTGCTGTACAGAAGCTTTTCAGCTAGATATAGTCCTACTTGTTCATTTTTGCTTTTGTTTCCCTTGCTCAGGGAGATATGTTCATAAAGAAGTCACTCATGTTTATGTCCAAGAAATTTTTGCCTCTGTTTTTTTCTAAGACTTTTATGGTTTCATGACTTACATTCAGGTCTTTGATACATTTTGAGTTGACTTTTGTGTATGGGGTTAGACAGTAGTCCAGTTTCATTCTCTTACATGTAGCTGTCCAGTTTTGCCAATACCAGCTGCTGAAGAGGCTGTCATCTCCCCATTGTATATCCAAGGCTCCTTTATCAAATATTAATTGACTGTATATGTTTGGGTTAATGTTTGGATTTTCTATTCTGTTCCACTGGTCTGTGGGTCTGTTTTTGTGCCAATACCAAATTGTCTTGATTACTGTGGCTTTGTAGTAGAGCTTGAAGTCAGGGAGCATAATTCCCCTTGTTTTATTCCTCCTTCTCAGGATTGCTTTGGCTATTCGGGGTCTTTTGTGGTTCCATATGAATTGTAGAACTATTTGTTCCAGTTCATTGAAGAAAGCTGTTGGTATTTTGATAGGGATTGCATTGAATCTGTAGATTGCTTTAGGATGTCTTTGTTTTCTCTGATTGCCATGGCTAGGACCTCCAATATTATGCTGAATAACAGTGGGGAGAGTGGGCATCCCTGTCTTGTTCCCAATCTTAGATGAAAAGCTTTCAGCTTCTCGCTGTTAAGTATGATGTTAGCTGTGGGTTTGTCATGTATAGCCTTTATGATGTTGAGGTACTTGCCCTCTATACCCATTTTGTTGAGAGATTTCATTCAGGAATGGATGCTGAATTTCGTCAAATGCTTTCTCAGCATCTATGGAGATGATCATGTGGTTTTTGTTCTTCTTTTTGTTTATGTGGTGGATGATGTTGATGGATTTTTGAATGTTGTACCATCCTTGCATCCCTGGGATGAATCCCACTTGATCATGGTGTATGATCCTCTTGATGTATTTTTGAATTCGGTTTGCTAATATTTTGTTGAGTATTTTTGCATCTACGTTCATCAGGGATATTGGTCTGTAATTTTCTTTTTTGGTGAGGTCTTTGCCCGGTTTTGGTATTAGAGTGATGCTGGCTTCATAGAATGAGTTTGGAAGTATTCCCTCCTCTTCTATTTTTTGGAAAACTTTAAGGAGAATGGGTGTTATTTCTTCTCTATATGTCTGGTAGAATTAAGAGGTGAATCCATCAGGCCCGGGGGTTTTGTTCTTGGGTAGTTTTTTGATTACCAATTCGATTTTGTCGCTGGTGATTGGTCTGTTTAGTTTTTCTGTTTCTTGCTTGGTCAGTCTTGGAAGGTTGTATTTTTCTAAGAAGTTGTCCATTTCTTCTATGTTTTCCAGCTTGTTAGCATATAGATTCTCATAATATTCTCTTATGATTCTTTGTATTTCTGTGGGGTCCGTCGTGATTTTTCCTTTCTCATTTCTGATTGTGTTGATGTGTGTAGATTCTGTTTTCTCTTAATGAGTCTGCCTAGGGGTTTATCTATTTTGTTTATTTTTTCAAAGAACCAGCTCTTGGTTTCATTGATTTTTTTCTATTGTTTTATTCTTTTCAATTTTATTTATTTCTTCTCTGATCTTTATTATGTCCCTCCTTCTGGTGACTTTGGGCCTCATTTGTTCTTCTTTTTCCAATTTCAGTAATTGCGTCTTTAGACTATTCATTTGGGAATGTTCTTCCTTCGTTAAATAGGCCTGGATTGCCATATACTCTCTTCTTAGAACTGCCTTTGCTGTGACCCACAGAAGCTGTGGCTTTGTGTTGTTGTTGTCATTAGTCTCCATATATTCTTTGATTTCTGTTTTGATTTGGTCATTAACCCATTGATTAATTAGGAGAATGTTGTTAAGTCTCCATGTATTTGTGAGCCTTTTTGATTTCTTTCTAAAATTTATTTCTACTTTTATACCTTTGTGATCTGAGAAGTTAGTTGGTAGAATTTCAATATTTTTGACTTTACTGAGGTTCCTTTTGTGGCCTAGTTTGTGGTCTATTCTGGAAAATGTTCCATGTGCACTTGAGAAGAATGTGTATCCTGTTGCTTTGGGTGTAGAGTTCTGTAGACGTCTGTTAGGTCCATCCGTTCTAGTGTGTTGTTCAGTGCACCTGTGTCTTTACTTACTTTCTGTCTGGTTGATCTGTCCTCTGGAGTGAGTGGTGTGTTCAAGTTTCCTAAAATGAATGCATTGCTGTCTGTTTCCTCCTTTAATTCTGTTAGTATTTGTTTCACATATGCTGGCGCTCCTGTGTTGGGTGCATATGTATTTATAATGGTTATATCCTCTTGTTGGATTGACCCCTTTATCATTATGTAATGTCCTTCTTTATCTCTTGCTACTTTCTTCATTTTGAAGTCTATTTTGTCTGATACAAGTACTGCAACACCTGCTTTTTTCTCCTTGTTGTTTGCATGAAATATGTTTTTCCATCCCTTCACTTTTAGTCTGTATGTATCTTTGGGTTTGAGGTGACTTTCTTGTAGGCAGCATATAGATGGGTCTTGCTTTCTTATCCATTCTGTTACTGTGTGTCTTTTGATTGGTGCATTCAGTCCATTTACATTTTGGGTGATTATCGATAGATATGTACTTATTGCCATTGCTGGCTTTAGATTCGTGGCTACCAAAGGTTCAAGGGTTGCTTCTTTACTATCTAACAATCTAACTTAACTTTCTTGTTAAGTTATTGTAAACACCATCTGATGTTTCTTTATTTCTCTCCCTTCTTATTCCTCCTCCTCCATTCTTTATATACTAGGTATTTGAGTCTTTGCCTTTAGTTAGTATTTGGATGGTCTGCTTTCTTTGCTATGATTTCATTTTCTCTGGTGACATCTTTTTAGCCTTAGGAGTGCTTCCCTCTAGAGCAGTTCCTTTAAGATGTCCTATAGAGGTGGTTTATGGGAGGCAAATTGTCTCAGCTTTCGCTTGTCTGGAAATTCTTTAATCCCTCCGTCATATTTAAATGATAATCGTGCTGGATACAATATTCTTGGTTTGAGGCCCTTCTGTTTCATTACATTAAGTATATCATGCCATTCTCTTCTGGCCTGTAAGGTTTGTGTTGAGAAGTCTTATGATAGTCAGATGGGTTTTCCTTTGTAGGTGATATTTTTTCTCTCTCTAGCTGCCTTTAATACTCTGTCCTTATCTTTGATCTTTGCCAATTTAATTATTATGTGTCTTGGTGTTGTCTTCCTTGGGTCCCTTGTGTTGGGAGATCTGTGGGCTTCGGTGGACTGCGAGACTATTTCCTTCCCCCGCATGGAAAAGTTTTCAGCAAATATTTCTTCAAAGACACTTTGTATCCCTTTTTCTCTCTCTTCTTTGTCTGGTACTCGTAATAATACGAATATTATTCCGTTTGGATTGGTCACAGAGTTCTCTTAATATTCTTTCATTCCTAGAAATCCTTTTATCTCTCTCTGCCTCAGCTGCTCTGTATTCCTGTTCTCTGATTTGTATTCCATTAACAAAAGTCTCTTGCATCTCATCCAGTCAGCTGCTAAGCCCGTCGATGGTTTGTCTCATTTCTGCATTGTCTTTCCTCACTTCCCTCACTTCCTCCCTCAGCTCTTGCATATTTCTCTGTAGATCCATCAGCATGGTTATGACTTTTATTCTGAATTCTTTTTCAGGAAGACTGTGCATTTCCATCCCTTCAGGTTCCCTCTCCAGTGTTGTCTGGGTCTGGGTGAGCTTTGTCTGTACCATATTCTTCTGTCTTTTCATGGCGATATAAGTGGCCGCTGGTAGGTGCCATGTATGTCAGCTGGGCTCTTTAAGACGGGAGTAGATTCTGTAAGGATGATGTAGGTGGCGCTGTTGCTCCACTATTCTGCAGTCACGGCCGCGCAGCTCCACAGGGCCGTTTGTAGCTGTGCTTCACAGGGTGTTAAGTCCTCTCAGGTGCAGATGCAGGCTGTGCGCTGTCCTGTATATTCTGGTCTCTCTTTTAGGAATAGTTGTATTTGCTGTATTTTCATAGATATATATGGTTTTGGAAGGAGACTTCTGCCGCCCTGCTAACGTCACCATCTCCTGAAACCCTGGAAGACCCGGGAATGGACGATGGATGGGGACGGGGCCTCCTCATCTTTGGCCTGACGCAGACCGAGCCTCTGCGCTTCGGCATGGCCATCCACCTGAGAATACTACCCGGAATCCGCGGCACAGCGCGGGATTCCAGTACCCAGAATTGACTCACACAATATTAAATATCAACTGTTGTGAATGACTCTGCAAGAGCCAAAATGATTCAACGTTAACATCAAAGACCACTGCAATGAAGTGTTGGGTTTGCCTATTAATATGTCATAGAGCCAAAATATAGTCATTATCCTTTTATTTATTAGAAGCCTATTTCACAATCTAAAATTTAATCCCTCTTTCATCTTCCATAACATGTGCTACTTAGTTGTTCGGAACTGTGGTAAAAATTCAAAGAGATAGTCATATCTGAAGCACTTAGCGCAATGCCTGTTATATCTTAATTGTTGTTAGCTACTTTTTACTACTGCCATTATTCATACCTATATTATGTTAGAAGATGAGAATTGATCACATTCTTTTTCATCTAAGTTGGAAACCAAAATTTGTGAAAATAGATACAGAAGTCAAACCAAGGGAGTTGAGAATATTAGTTTATTGCTGATATCACTGAATTTAAGAACATGGATTGGCTATTCTGTCCACCACTGCCAAATCTAGAAAGTGGTACACCTAACCCAAGGAAACCTGTGTATGTGCACATCAGAACTGCTCTTCTGCCTCACATCAGGGACAGAGAGGGTACGAGCAAGTCCTGGACCCTATCCCTGTCCCAGGTATGCTTATTATCTGGAAGATCAGAGCAGAACACGCTTACTCTTCAGGCGAATCACAGAGTAGAGAAGTTGGGAGCTTCAGTTAATATGAAGATTGTGCAGCTACACAGAAACCATTTAAAACATGATGCTGTGTAAAAGAGAATACCAAACTGAAGATACACTACAATTCTAAAATGAGAAATACATGTTTCCTTCATTGTACAAATTACTCTCTCAAATATTTCTTTTGCTATTTATTATCTACCCCCTAATTGCAATGTATGTTCAGTGGGGCTTTGTCTATTTTTTTGTCTCTATAGCCCCAAGGCCCGTGGCAGGGTTTGTCAAACTGTGTCCAGCTGGCCAAATCCAACCTACTGCCTGTTTATTAAACACAATTTTATTGGAACACTACCAGGGCTGTTTGTTTGCATATTGTCTTCAGCTGCCCTTGCCCTACAGTGGCTGATTTGAATAGCTATGACAGAGACTTGGTGGCCCTCAAAACTTAAATTTTTTACTATGTGGACCATGATGGAAAATGATTGCTGATCTAGCTTAAGCCACTGATTAAGAAACACTTACAGAATGAAACAGCGAATGAATAAATAAATGCATGAGGATAAAGAGTAAGAGAAAATGCAGATCAATAAAAATAGTGCTAAACTGGGTCAGGACTATGCTCAAATTTCTTTTTTCTTTCCAAATCCTGTAATATTTGATTAACAGTGCCATTATAAAAAGAAAGCAGAAGCAAAATTTAATAAGTAATATTACCTTCTTTGTAGATCACCAAGAATATAGTTTTGAGGTCTTATGTTTCAAGAACTGCTGCAATTCTAGATTATTGAGCTATTCACTCATGTTTTCATTTTTAGTTCAAAAGCAAAATGCCCTCATTACTAATTATCCTTCTAATTATGAGTTAACAGTGGAGAAAGCTGGCCTGTGGGGATTACTTGAGAGGCTATTTCATAGCAGACTATGTGGGTTATTCAAACATGAATGGAATGTATCCGACTTGTGCAGTAACAATGTAAATAATAGTTACCAAACCAGTCATTCATCAAAATTAAATTGATCCAAGGCCCCATGAGGTTTGGTTATCTTAGTATCTACACCAGACATAACATTTACCTGAAAATTTACAGAGTTCCCAGGCTAGCTCCCGTCTTCCTTAGCTTAGCTCTTCTTAACTTTGGTCTTCAAAAGAAGCCTTCTTTGTTTAAAACTCAATCTGTAAACCAAGAATACAGCAATGAGCCTTTACAGTTTTAAAAGATCAAGAAAAGAAAATAGAAGATGAGATGTTTTATTTGTTTCACACGAGGATGAAAATTGGTCTTGCTCACTGGCTCCATCCATCTCCATGCGCCTGTGAGTCTGGTTGGCACTTTTATAACTATTTGCTCTTTTGCTTAATGCTCCTTTAGGGGCCTTTCCAACTAAGGGCAAGCCAAAAGAGGAGAAGCACTCTATTCACCAAGAAGTTGCATTTTTAAAAGACATTTTGCATACTCCATTTCACAAAGAAACAATGGTAGTTAAGAGCTCTGGGACATTAATTTTTCAAAGGCAAACTATTCATCTTTAAAGCACACGGCCATAGGTTCAAAAGTAATGTTAAGCTTAGTATGTTGGCTAGAGTAATGCTATTCAAGACTTCCTTCTAGTTCCCTGTTGCAGACTAGTTTTACCCCACAGTGTTTTCCTTTTTCATTTCAGAGCCCTGGAATCAAATATAATTGAGGTTGCATGCTGGATTTGGGGGTTAGGGGTGCATGGCTTTCTGTGAATTTACATGCATTTACATTCTTAATGAACCGTTGTGACAGGTTTTTCTGAAGTAACTCAATAATAGGATGCAAATTATTTGATCCCTTTTTTGCCAAAAGCTTGTTAAAAGCTCAGTGCCCCAGAAAGAGGCTTGGCCATCTGAGTGACCTAATTAACTATGGCTGCCCCATCCGTCCCAGATTAAGTAGAATCCAATTATGATGAAGGCACAACTTGCCTCTTTGGGAGAGAAAACTGAAATGATTCTTAACTTGGGGTTATACAGCTATTTGCAAATGTTCACTGCAGAATTGGTCTTTCTTGAGAAGGGAGATGAAATGTCTTAGACTGAAGAAGAAAAGGCAGCGGCCCCAATAAAATAGCACTGATGTATATAAACACACAGAAAGAGAAGAGACCAAGTCCAGCAGAAGGCCAAAGACGCTCAAAGAGCTATACCAAGGGAAGTGGAGCAGGGATACTGTTTGTGAATGGACTTCATAAAGGATAGGTTCTCTCAGACAAGGAACAAATCTTTCTACACAATTTCAAATGTAGGATACCACTTAAGCCCCTTTTTGCTCCATATCTAAAGCTACAGGAAGTCCAGCAGCCATGTAGTCTGTTTTTATTAGGTTGAGTATATCCAGATGATCTTAATAAAGTTTTAAAAGAACATTAGTTTCCTGCTATTTCAATGAAAACCACTTGCAAGATGAATTTAAAGCAATAGATATATTTCTTGTCAACACATGCCCTCTTAACGCACTTTTTTATAAAAGAGCCAACTAAACAGCACACACTCATCAACTGCATGGAACATGTGGGAGGATGTCATCATTGTAAATGTTTAAGGACAAAGAAATGGACAGTGTGATAGGTGCCATGGTGTGCTGCCCAGATTTCCCCTTCAGGACTGAGGTTCTCTCTATCTCAACTGCTGCAAGTTCTGGGTCCTGACTCCTGGGGTCCCTCTCTGGGAATTGTCAGCCAAATTGTGTCTTGTCCTTGGTCAGGCCTGCTCTCGACAACATCTCACAATCCAGTGACTGATCAATATGTGTATGTGGATGGGAGGACAGGGAGAGGTGGCTAGAGGCCTAGTCCCCTGATATCAGGTGACACAAGGGGTCATTTCAGGCAGGAGCTGCTAAGGCCTTTGTGGCGACTGCATCAGAGCTCAGCATTTCCTTAGGCCTAGGTGTGGTCTATCACAAGGCTTCCTCTCAAGAGCACTGCACGCAAATTTCTTCCTCAGAGCCAGTTTCGCAGGGAACCCAACATAAGATGATGAAGAACCCAACTTAAGATAATGAAGAAATAGTCCCAATTTCTCTCATGTTGATTTTATTTTTAACTTTATTATGGAGCTATGCTAACATACACAAAAGCCAAGAAAATAATATAACTGATAGACCTTATCAATATTTTGCCATTCTTATTTTCTGTTTTAAAGCTGCATTCTTTTAATGTATCATTTCACCCATAAATACTTTAGTATTTATGTAAACTATACAAAATTTTAAAAGCAATAACCATAATGCTATCTATTATAACATATAAAATTAACCATAATTCCTTAAAACCATCTAAAACCTAATCTGTGTCTAGTATTTCTCAATTGTTTCCAAAATGTTTGTTTTTTACAAAAGCCTTTCCCACTGCTGTCAAGTCAATTTTCTTAAGGTTCAGCAATGTTATTGATATTTCCCAACATAAATAACCCTATTTTTCAAAGTGGTCTATGGACCATTAGTCCATCAACTGCTTTTGAAGAAAGGGAAAAAAATTTGGATATTCTGTGATCAAATAAATCTGGGAAATTTTGTGGGAATTTTATCCCTTCTGGGATGTTTGTGATGCACATTAGTCCATTCAGGCTCTGAAAAGTCCTGCAGAAAAGAACTTTCTTAATCCAGCATTTTCCAAACCTGTTTGCCCATTCAACACTGTGTATAAACTCTGCTAACATTCTACAGAAACTGCGCTCTGTGCAACACCCCTTGGAAATCACTGGGTTCCTGGAATGGCATTCACAATCCTCTGACCACAGCTACGCCCTCCAAGTACTAGGTCTAGAACTTTCCTTCCACTTTTCTTCTTTTGAGCTTTGGTTCCCTCAGCCTTAGAAAGTCTTTTTGTTGAATCTCTTTTTGTTGAAATCCACCTCAGGCTTCAAACCCTAGATTCTCTAAGAAATCTTACACAAATCTCCCAGCCATACAGTACAATAGATCTTGATTCATGTTTGCTGGATTGTAATACTTGACTGTTGACAGAGATTCCAGATCATGCATTACCCTCACACCATATTGATAAGATAAACTGTCTGGGTGCCTTTGGTAGGAATGCTGTGTTTTAAGCTATGATCATTCATACTATTTATACCCTTATATATTAGATGGGCTTTGGAGGGTCACCTACTTTCTCTGGAGCTCAGTTTCCAGACCTGAAAAATTTAAGGTATTGAGCTAAATCAGTGAGTCCAAAATATTTTTTAAAACCACCAAGTCCTTTAAAAATTAGCTCTCTCAGGATCTGGGAGACTTACTGAAAAAAGAAGACAGTACTAATTCAAGTAATAATCAATGAGCTTCCTATATTTTCTAATAAATATTATATTAAAAAACCAGATGATTTTATTGGCTTGATTGGTTTTATCACAAATAAATGGACACTTTTCCCCTGGACTCTCTATAACACTGAACCACAGTACTTAGACACAAACTGTGGCTTAAGTGACATATAATGAACTTAAGTTGGCAACCGCTGCTCTTGATAATTCTTATGGTGCCATTTTGCTTAAAAATTCTGTGATGCTCCAACATAAATCAGGCCATTCAAGATTCAGTCCCTGCATGGTTTACTCATCTTTTCTGTATGTGTTTATGTAGTTTGTATTACTGTTGTGAAGGGACAAAAACATGGGACCCAGCATAGAGGGTAGGCTTCTTAGCCTGAGTGATGACTGAGCATCACCTAGAGAGATAAGGCAAGGAGAGAGACTCGTACAAATAGTGATCTGGGCAGAAGGAACTAGTATATAGGCCCTAACACAAAAGGGATCAGAGAAAGGGGAATTCTGAGTGCCTGTGGTCATATGTGTGTGTCCATGCATGCAGGCAGCCTGCATTTGTTCTGGGTAACAAATTAAAATGTATTTCTCACTACATGTCCAAGTCAAAAGAATTTCTTGACATGACTCCAGACTTCAGGAAGATTTCTTAAAAATGGCTGTTACAAGTCACCTGGTGAACCAGGTGGTAGACATTAAAAAAAGCAACACCAATTCATCTCTGACTAAAACATGAGGTCAAGACAGCATGTCCTATTGCTGATATGTAAGAATCTACCAACAAGTTCAAATTAAAAGGACTTCACTCAGAAGGCCCAGAAATGGACTGCTTCAGAAAGATGCATCAGTTTAATGTAGTTCATATTTGTCAGTGGCAGTTCTGGACCATTTCTGTGGTGTGAGATATTTGTGGTCTCCTCAATTTCCTGTGGTTCAGTCACTTTTTTGCTTAGCATCTACCATGGGAGAGCTGAGACCTGCCATCTGCACCGGGAACTTCAAAGATGTGTTTTGGTTTACATTCTGTTACAATGTTGTTTTTTAAAAAGTTTTATTTTACTTGTTTTTGGAAGAGGGAGAATAAGGGGAATGAACCAGGCCTGGCCATCGTTTAATATGGTGTTGGCCTCACTTAAAAAAAAAAAGTCCAACAGATGTTAGTTTTGATTCATTGTTTTCTGTGGGAATCTACTTTTTACTATTTTTCAAATTCTATTTGGATCCAGATTTGTCTTAAGAGAAAATGCTAAATTTCCATTTATATATGTTCAGTTTAACAGTGGCAACTTGCCATACACCCTTCCTTTCATTCCTTATTTTGTAAGAAATAGCACAAACACTTACTTGAGCTTGAGGCTGACCTGAACTTTACTGAGTAATCCTTCAAAGGTCAATGAAAAGGCATTATTTCTCATGGAGGAGATGGCTCTCCATCAGAGTTTAGAGGGATCCAGAAAGAAACTTAGTGTGAATTTAATCCAGTTCTTATTAATTTTGCAGATGAGCAGTGCAGCTCAGAGAAATGACACTAACTTTCCATGCACACTGGTGGCAGAGTTGGACCCAGGACTGAGCTCAGGAGGACCAGGTAAGGTGCTTTACATTTGGCCTCACTGCCTCTTTAAATGCTTGCCAATAACTCCTCCAAGATGGCAGTTTCATGGAAACAATGGTCATGCAAATCACATGAAACTCACCATACATTTTGTTACAGGCAAGAAAATTTCAAAAGTAATTGATACTATAGAATTGGACATTTTATTCACTGGTTAATTGAGTTTAGTATCATAGTAGGAGTCTCCAGAGAAAACTGTGTGTTTATGAAGGGTATTTACTGTGACAAACAGTAAGATAAAAGGAAGTCAGCTAAGAATAATTTCTTATCTGATAGAATTTTTTCTCCTATGATTATATTAGAATCAGAAGAAAAATCACACATTGGAAGTTGGAATTGGGGAAGGAAGTTTTCTAGTAATTTGGACCAGGTTTCTTAAACTTGGCACTATTCACATTTTGGACCAGACAATTCTTACTTCTGGAGGGTTGACCTATGATTCAGCAGCATCCTCAGCCTCTACCCAGTAGATACCAGTAACACACCCCAAGCTGTGGTACCGAAATTGTTTCCAGACCTTCCAGATTATCTCTACCCTAGGGAATGAAATTGTCCCCACTTGAAAATCACTAATTTATACAATTCTCTCTTTAAAAATTGAAGGGGATAGTTCTTATAGTAGGAGAAAGAAGATGAGGTATTTTTCTTTCTGATTATAAATGTAACAGTTATACATTAAATACGTAACACGTAATTTAAATAATGTCAAATTATCTCAAGGTCAGTTTCAGCATATTGTCACAGTCAACAAAGTCACAAGACTGACATCCAAAAGTCAATGAAAATAAATTTAGCTCTCTACCAAAATCTCCCTCAGAGATGTGGGGACTGGGAAGGCAGGTCATGACCTCTGGAATGACCTTAAATCCCTCTTCAACCACCTATTTGTTCCTCTGATCATAGCAGTTGCTGTTTCATCATCTCTCCTATTCTCTCTCAAATTCAACCTCACACTCTAGCCCCTTCTGGCTTTCCTATCTCTTCTCCTTGCCCACACATTGTATCTACCCTCAACCTCACACTCTAGCCCCTTCTGGCTCTCCTGTCTCTTCTCCTTGCCCATGCATTAGTATCTACCTACTCAGTTCTTCCACAGGTGGGTCTCCATATTCTTGGTCTAGATCCAAGTAACCTCCTACCATGCCTTACCCATTGCCGAGATCCACACAAAAGGCCTAGAGCCCAGGCAAATACTAGATCTTTCTTGGAATGTTCTGAGATGAGGGAAGGTTTTAAACCCTTAAACCACACTATTTTTGCCCAGTCACATTAGAAAGAAAATAAGGAGTAGCAGCAATTCTACTACTTACAAATCCACAGTTAAAAATTTGGTGGATGTCCAGGTAGGTGGTTTTGACCCCTGGAGCTATGAGAAGAGAAATCAAGGTGGAAATCTATATTGTACACCCCCCCCAGTCATGGGTGGAACATAAGATGACTTAACCTTTGTTTCTATATCCTTTCGGCCACTGAATTATAAGGCTGACTTCAGATATTTCAGTTTTATATAGGACCATCCTCCTCCTCCTCATCATAATTTATTAATTACTATGTGCCACACTGGAAGCATATTACAGGAATGCCATACTTAATTTTCATAACAAGTAGTAATACAGGTGCTATTGATATTTTCCAACTGCCCAGAAAGGAAATTGAGCCTCACAGTGGTTATGTAAGCTATCCAGGACCACAGAGGCATTAATTTTTTACTTGTAAGTACAAGTAAAATCCCCATGCTCAGTCATCTTTGGCTTTACCTTTTCCTTTGCCATGTGTCTGTGTTTGATCCCCTGCTGTAGTAGGTGGCCACATAAGGAGCATCTTGTGGCCATTTCTACCCATCTTCCAACAAATGGACAATAGGAGACACTTTGCCCATGATTTCTATCGTTAAGAACCTACCCAAATACTCCTTCATATGTGTGTGAGCCACGTCGGTCCCAGCTTATTTAGCCGTCTCACGGCCCTGCTACCGTAAGTACACACGCCACAGCAGTGTCAGCATCACCTGGAAACTAACAAGAAACGTAGAATCAGGGGCCACACTCCAGACCCACTGAGCAGTTTCCCGGGTCATTTGAATGTAGCACCCTCAGTATGTTAGAAGGTGGTCCCTTTAAGTACAAGGCTTCCACAGTCCAAGTGTTCTCAAACTCGACCACGTCGCACTCACTCGGAGGGCTTTGAGAAACACAGCCTACTGAGCCTCCACCTGGCCCTGGGTTCTGTGGATGTGCGGTGAGGCCGAAGATTCTGCATCTCTAACAAGTTCCCAGGTGGGCCGCGGACAAGAGTTTGTGAACTGTTAGACAATCAAATAAACCGAGAAGCTGCAGCAAGTTTAAACCAAATTATACAGTTAATTTTCTAACAGGTCTCAGTGCAGTTAATGTACTGATACTTGTTTTCTTGAACTCCTGGTCCACTGAAACCATTTTTTTATGGGGGGGAGGGGTGCGAAATATCACTATAGATTAGTGTTCTGCAAAATGAACTTTGGGAACCATTGCTCTACAAACAATAAAGTCTAACAGTTTTGACTAAAAAAAGAACTGAATGTAGTAAATCAACCTCTGTTTGGGCAAAAGGTAGCCTTGGTTTTGGTGTACTGTCAGCACAGCTGTTGTGTCTTGTAGCAAATAAATAGCACATTTCTCTAAGGGATTTGTACAGATTGAAAATAAATTACAAATTACTGAGATTCACATAACATAGACCAGGAATTAAAAAGGAACAAAATATATATCTGCAATGACATTTGAATTGCTGTTTCACCCCCCTCCCCCCACCCATTGAAATACAAGCCAAGAATAAAACATTGATTAAATAGAGAGCATTGACATTATACTCCTGTGGTGCTGGATACCAGCCTAGACAAAGAGCCAGTTAAATTTGAAAGACAAAGAGTCCTTTTGTGGGGCAGTAAGTTCATTTGGGAGAAATATTAAGTGAACTCTGAGAGTTCTCCAACATCTTTACCTACAACATTCATTGAGAAGCAGTACGTAAAATCACATTCAAAATATATGTGAGCCAAAAAAAACAACAACAACAAAAAATATATGTGAGAAATAAGATGAAAGAATTTATTAAAGGATGGTATCAGGATACACATAAAACTCAACTTCTGCCTCCAGTGAGAGAAATTTATTTTAGGAAATGAAATCAAAATGAACAATGAGATATGAGCAAAAAGATACATTCTTCTGAGCAAACAAAATATAAAATGTCAATTTTATATTCTCTATGGGTAGGAGCTACAGCAGTGGACACAGTGGATATTTTCTCTCTCAAAGATCATACACTGTAATAATGAGTACAGATTTAAAAATAATAAAGCAATAAATCAAATGCATGTTATGTTTGAAAATAAGGAAATGAGATAGAAAATAACAGGGTTTGGGTGGATTTACTTTTGAAAGTGTGCTCAGGGAAAGCTTCTCTGAGTTAGGAAAGTAGAAAAAAGAAGAAATAACCCATATATGTTTGGGTCAGGAGCATTCTAGAAATCCAGAAAGTGTATGAAAAAGACTGTAATAGGGAAAGAAACTGGGGTATTATGGAACTGAAAGGAGACCACATTAATTGAACACTTGCTTTGTACAAGTGACCACGCTGATCACATATGTGAGTGTGAGAGTGTGCCTGCACGTAGCTCATGTTGGAATGGGGGCGATGATGGTCAAGATCAAGTTACCCTTTGGCTTCCTGATTTGGCCATTTAATTTCCCAAGATTCATTAAGTCAGCCCCCAGATAACACAAGTGGACTTCTGTCATGTGAATACAGAACAAATAAATTATTTGACTGTGTCTAGTTCTACGTGTAGAGTCAAGTGTGGTGTTAGTAACTGTTATTCTCACTAACAGATTCTTTTGTATCCTCTGCCTGTGGTTAAGAGATGTTATCCTTTTACATTCATGTGAAGTTCAATTCTGGGCAAACAACTTTTACCAATTTAAAGTCACTCAACAACTTTAAATGCTTAAGGAAGCTTATGACATCTCTTCATAGTAGCACTACAATGAGAGATGAAAGAAGCTTTGGGTCAATATTGGGGAATACTGAGCCTATGATGACCCAAATTCATTCTACTAGTTATGTATTATTATTTTTAAAAAGTTTCACATTAATATATGTATTAGGTATTTTTTTTAAATATAAAGACATGATTGGTTAGGGTATTTCATAAGGTACATATAAGGATTTATTAACCCAAGACTTACAAAGCTGGGTGTGCAAGGGATAAAAATATATCTAGAAATGATTTTTTTAGAAGAACACATTAGAAAGTGAATGTGCAGATTATTTTTGTATTATTTAATTTAGTTAAAATGAAAATAAAAGGCATTCAGAAGGATTCAAAAGGGTTGGGGTTAATTACCAAATCTCTACTCAAGTCTCACAAGGTATTCATTCCTGAAAGACAAAGAAGCTGGCAACTGAATTCAAGGAAAGCAAGAGCTCAGACTTGTAGAAAGAAAGCATTTATCTTCCCTCCTGCGGTTTCCAATACTATGAATTTGAGCATTTGCCTTCTAAGTTCAAATCCTTGAAATAGAAACTCTTCCACTGTCAGAGCAGAGCACAGGCCGTGTAATTACTTCACCACTCACAAGTACCAAATATTTGCTGTGTGCTTTTAAGTGGCATCAAGTTAATCAAGTCTGGCTCAAATCATTCGAAGAGGAGGCAAAAATCTGCTTTTCTTTTCCTTTCTGCAACATGGCCTGATTGTGTAATCATACCCCAGCCAAATCTGGCTTGTGTTGTTAGAGGAATTATCTCCTCATTAAAACTAACTCTTAATAGCCCTAATTTGAAGGCTGCTTTTGTCTGTAACTTGATCAAGAGGGTAATGACCGTGAGCCATGCTAAACAGAGAGAGAGTAAAAGAAAGTCAGAAACATTAAACAGTGCAGATTACAGTCACATTAGAGAGCTTTTGATATGCAAATGAAGCACACAAGGCACAAATGCCAATATAAATGGATTTGCATCTATTTCATTTCTTGATACTTTCCTTAGCGCATTCAGGAAAATCTTAGAGAAATTATTGAGTTTGAGGAACATATAATTGCTCTATTCAGGGCTTAGTGTGCTCAGTTGTAAAATGGGGATAATAATGTCTATAAATATTATAATAGGACAGCTATAGGGTTAAAGTTATGTATGTGAAGCATTTAGTGTCTGGGTTTCTAATCCATCTAGCACATAGTTTATGGCAGCACTTACTGTAAATTTTAGCTATTATTATTGGTTTTGTTATTATTATTGGCACTTTTTTCTGTTCCACATGACAAATACCAGCCATAGACTTACAGAATTTTGGAACTAAGAAAATTTTAGGTATTGTTTCCAGAACTGTACTCCATGAATATCCACAGTTATTTAACAGGTTTTTTTCTGATCAATGACTTTTGGGAAATTCTAGGTTAAACAAAATCAAAACCATTTCACTATGGAGCCTTTAGCAGCCTTTCATATGCCAGCAATGTGAATCTTAAAGAAGGTGATACCCTATTCAATCTTCCCTATATGTATATGACCCCACAGCAATTTTTCATATTACCATCTTGTAACTCCTGAGGAACATTAGTTCTTGAAGAAAATTGTGGATGACAACTTAATGATGCCCACAGAGGAGAGTGACTTCTCCTAGCCCCTCAGCTAGTTTGGTGCAGAATCTGTACTTAAGCCTAGATCTCCTGGTGCCTTCTCTCAAATTCTTTGCAAAAAGCTTGCAGTCTGTTCTTACTGCATTTCTGTGGGAAAAGATCTTGGGTGAAATGAGGAGTGAAGCCTGCTGCTTAAAAACACAGACCTGGTTTAAGTGCTCACTTCCCATGGTATGAACTCATGTAAGTTATTTCGTTTTGTGGGCCTCATTTTTTTCTCCTTTGAATATGGGGGTAATGATTGCACCTGCCTTGTGGTGGTGTTGAGAATTTAAATGACATAATGTATGCAGAATACATGCATTAATTATAAACAACTTATCATTAAGCCTGGAACATTGTAAGGGCTCAAAATATGTTGCCAGTTATTGACAGTATTTTAAAGTGGGGCAAATCCCACAGTAGGAGACGGAGATCTCATGACAATTGCTTGTCTGCTGTCGTTGCTGTCCACTTCTTTTTCAGTTTGTCAGCAGCAGCTCCTCTATAAGGCTGCTCTGTGAGCAATGCCAGGAAGCTCTCTATACCATTAAACTAGCCCCGAAGCAAATCACTATCTCCCGCTTTATACTGGATGGCCGAAAGGAAAGGACTATGAACCATTACCGGCAAGGTAGGAGATTCTGGCCGAGGCCTGAGGTCCTTGGTTTCCACTGCAGGAATTTCTTGGGCAGGAAGCAGCTAAAGGGCCCCTATACTCAATAAGGTTAGGGGTGCAATAGCAGGCCATGGATCAGGCTTCTGTGAGCTACCTATAACCAATCCACAGTTAAGTAGGCATACACACAGAGTCAGCATTTGGGAACTTTCATAGCAATCTGCAGAATAATTTTATGTCTCTGCACATGTTGAATCCAAATAATAATTTTTAAAAGCTGATATATTTTTGTATCTTTTGATTATTTCACTTTCCTAGTAATTAATTTGTATTATATTTTACAACACATCAAAAGCATCTGCCGAGGACAGGCTGAATATTAAAACAAAACAAAATAAAACTTGCCCTTTACCTTAGTTTGAGAATTAATCCAAAGCAGTGGTTCTCAAAGGTGTGGTCTGGGACCGGCGGTATGAGCATAATTTGGGAACGGGTCAGAAATGCAGTTTCTTGGTCCCACCCCAGACCTGCTGTATTACAAAGTCTCGGGTAGGGCCCAGGAATCTTTATTTTAACGAGCTCTTCAGATGATTCCTACGCACACAAACTTTAGAAGCACTGAGATCATCTCCAGGATAACTACAACTTCTTCCAAATTTAGTAGAGCAAAAGTAAATATTAAATCTCAAACTCTAGTGTGCAAAAATAATGATATTATTTCTCTAAAATCATATTAAAATTTTCTCTGGACTACCATAATTCTGGTCGGAAATAATTTCAATGTCAGTTAAGATTGGGTTCAGTTATGTGTAATAGAGACTCAAAATAACAGTGGCCTAATCAATAAGTGGACTTGAAAAGAAAAGCCATGAATCAGGATTCTCTGGAGGTGAATTCTGCTTTCTGCCCAATGACCACATCCTCTGAAGTAAGAGGACACAGAGGCCTGCCTACTTTTTTTTAACAAGAGTAGAAAAACCTCAAGGAGGACCCAAAACAAGACTCCAGTATGTTATCCTGCTGCATCAACAATGTTATTTAATCATTCTCTGCGGTAATCCTGGAGGCAGACCAATACCCAGAAGGTCTGAGGCCTGCTCTAAAAATCTTGGACTTGTTTTGCATCAGATAGTTTCTTTTTTCTTTCTTCTTTTTTCCTTTTAACCATTTTCTGCTGAGTTATTTAAAGTTCCTTTCATGAATTTTTGGAACCCAAATTATTTCCTTCTTACGCCCACTGGTCTTTCTAGGATGGTCACTTGTCATAGATTTCTATTTTCTTGGTACGTATCTTTGTTACTGGAACCTTCAAGCAAAAAAGGCGGATGGAAGCACATTTTACAAACTGATTCTCATGCTCCTGGTACTGAAGTCAATTTTTAATTGAAAAATTAGTCTCCAAGTGGCACTAATTAGATTTTGAATTTGATGCTTTGTAAAAAATTTAGTTTCTTTCCAGTATGCCATATTTCCTTTTTTCACTGTTTCCAGTTTGTAGCTAAGGGATTTCATATTTCAATTAGTCTGGACTACTACTAATAACACTGCTTGTACAGTGATTTTTTTTTTAATTAAATGAAAACACTGGTAACCTCACAACAAGGTTGTCATATATTTCCCAATGTCTATAACTGTGTCTAATGAATTGTTACTTTCTTTAATGTACTAAGAGAATCAATTACATACTTGTTACCCATTCATTTACTTGTAAAGTTTTCAAAAAGATATATCCGAAAGAGCAAATCTGATTTACTTCTGTTTATGTTTCCCAGTGACATTTCTTTTCTATTATATGAATACCTTTTGTTTCAGAGTCAAAAATCCCCAGAAAATATAAGCTTATGCATTTATATATATATATATATATTTGCAGTTAATTTTCTTCCTGTCCCTGTTTACTTTCTAACAAAGATTTCTAGGAAAAATGGGAATTTTTTCAAATCAAACATTATATCACTTACATTGATCTGACAGGAATAACTTGTTACACAACTTCGGTATCAACACCATTCTTTGCTTCCTTTTACTTTTCATACTCTAATATACCTTTCCCCTCATTTTTCTTGCTTACCTTTAAAGAAGAATAAAATTAATTCCAATTCTACTCAAGGATATATTTTGAATATTTTGGTTCATTTCCTTCTATTCTCCACAAAAGATACCAGTTTAGAAACATGGCCTTTCAAATATATATACATATAGAGAGAGAGAGAGAGAGAGAGAGAGAGAGCACATGCGAGCCTATATCCACAGGGATTCTTTTTCCCAGTTTATAAAGCAGTACATACTTGTTATCAGAAATTCAAACAAAATAAAGATTATAAAGAACATGGTTGTTTGTGATTTGTTGCCAAAATCTTTGGGCCTGTTTGTTTGCCCAAAGATGAGGCAAATTTGCCTAGTTTCAGTAACCATTGGTTGGCTGTTAATGAAACTTCTGTGCCAAATTATGGAGAAGGCAAATAATCTTCTAGGACTCCCAGGTCAGTTGGGACGAAGCCTTTATGAATTTCAAGGTAACATTTAAAATATACTTTGTTTAGCAACATCTTCCCCTCCTAGGGAGTGGGACACTTACTCAACTGGGCTTTCACTGAGTGAACTGCAATAGGGTAACCTAGTTAACTGAATGAGAGATTTAGATTTTATGTTTTAATGGTTTTCTATTTAACAAGGAGCACTGTACAACTAAGAAAAAAAGTAAAGTGTATAGTTAAGAAGAGAAAAGGCATATGGAACCACAAAAGACCCTGAATAGCCAAGTCAATCCTGAGAAGGAGGAATAAAACGGGGGAATTATGCTCCCTGACTTCAAGCTCTACTACAAAGCCACAGTAATCAAGACAATTTGGTATTGGCACAAAAACAGACCCACAGACCAGTGGAACAGAATAGAAAATCCAAACATTAACCCAAACATATACAGTCAATTAATATTTGATAAAAGTGCCTTGGATATACAATGGGGAGATGACAGCCTCTTCAGCAGCTGGTGTTGGAAAAACTGGACAGCTACATGTAAGAGAATGAAACTGGACTACTGTCTAGCCCCATACACAAAGGTAAACTCAAGGTGGATCAAAGACCTGAATGTAAGTCATGAAACCATAAAACTCTTAGAAAAAAACATAGGCAAAAATCTCTTGGACATAAACATGAGCAACTTCTTCATGAACATATCTCCCCGGGCAAGGGAAACAACAGCAAAAATGAACAAGTGGGACTATATCAAGCTGAAAAGCTTCTGTACAGCAAAGGACACCATCAGTAGAACAAAAAGACATCCTACAGTATGGGAGAATATATTCATAAAAAACGTATCTGATAAAGGGTTGACATCCAAAATATATAAAGAACTCATGCACCTTAACAAACAGAAAGCAAATAATCCAATTAAGAAATGGGCAGAGGACATGAATAGACACTTCTCCAAAGAAGAAATTCAGATGGCCAACAGGCACATGAAAAGATGCTCCACATCGCTAATCATCAGAGAAATGCAGATTAAAACCACAATGAGATATCACCTCACACCAGTGAGGATGGCCAACATCCAAACACAAACAACAACAAATGTTGGCGAGGATGTGGAGAAAAGGGAACCCTCCTACACTGCTGGTGGGACTGCAAATTAGTTCAACCATTGTGGAAAGCAGTATGGAGGTTCCTCAAAAAACTCAAAATAGAAATACCATTTGACCCAGGAATTCCACTCCTAGGAATTTACCCTAAGAATGCAGCAGCCCAATTTGAAAAGGACAGATGCACCCCTATGTTTATTGCAGCACTATTTACAATAGCCAAGAAATGGAAGCAACCTAAGTGTCCATCAGTAGATGAATGGATAAAGAAGAGTGGTACATATACACAATGGAATATTATTCAGCCATAAGAAGACAACAAATCCTACCATTTGCAACAACATGGGTGGAGCTAGAGGGTATTATGCTCAGTGAAATAAGCCAAGCCGAAAAAGACAAGTATCAAATGATTTCACTCATATGTGGAGTATAAGAACAAAGAAAAATACTGAAGGAACAAAACAGCAGCAGACTCACAGAACCCAAGAATGGACTAATAGTTACCAAAGGGAAAAGGACTGGGGAAAATGGGCGGGAAGGGAGGGATAAGAGAGAAAAAGGGGCATTACGATTAGCAGATATAATGTTGGGGGGGCACGGGGAGGGCAGTACGTAATGGGGTTGGTGGGGGGGGGGGACCTGATGAAGGGGTAGTTTAATAACCATAATATTGCACATGTAATTGTAGATTAATGATAATAAAATAAATTATATTAAAATAAAAGAAAAGAAAAGAAAAGAAGAGAAAAGGCCTACGTGTTTTTTTTCACACAGGAGCAGAAAAACCCTATGAATCAAGCACATCAATCATGTAAAGTCCCATATACTGGGGATTAGACTAACCATGTGTATACAAATTAAATCACAAAAATATAAACCCTATACCTCTACTTTTTTCAACTTTGCAGTTTGCCTGGTCTTTCATTGTGAACTAACCAAGCAGAGCCACAGTGGTAGAGAGATAACAATTCCTTCTGTGATCTCTGATGCTCTCAAACAAAAATCTATTAACGCTTCTCTTCTGAGTGGAAGAATATGGATTCAGAAGAGATGTAGATCATGAGTGCAGAAGATTTATATAACTGATTAGACCCTGAGAGCCACTCAGTTTATTTCAGAAATTGAGGAGAAACAAGCTTTATGTGAAGTCAAAAAAAATAATAAAACGATGAGAGGGAGGGTAAGAGTAGCTCTATCACCTAAGTTTAACCTCAGAAGGGAAACGATATGGCACACTTGTTTTCAACACTCTCCTGCCCTTAGTTTCCCAATCAGTCAGGTCACATTTCCCACTGAGCTTGGATGTAACCTCAGAATCTTTCTTGGAACAGCCCTCTGGGCAGGTGCTACTAATCTATCTGGGTTGGCATATAAGAGTGATTTACTGAGTGCATTATTTATTCATTTATTCAACATTTATTGAACATCTAAACTGTGCTAGGCATGTTAAAAGCATTCAGGGCAAGACCTGAAACTTAACGTTCTAATGAAATGAAATCTTTTTATTGTCTTTTCTGGCTCTGCACATACTTGGCATACAGTAGGTGCTCAGTAAAATTTTTCTGGTCACATTGCATTGAACTGACTTGTGAAGAACATTCTGGCATAAGCTGACCCAGCAGAGAGGTGGAGTGTGGCCATGGTTCTCCCTCAAATAATGAGAACATTTGTTCCATTCCAGTTCACTTCCTGCTAAAGGTGTATTAAAAACAATTGCACCAAGATTGTTCTCAACTAGGTATGTTCGAGGAGCAGGGGTAGATAGCCAAGAGAAAAATCATACACAGAAACACATCACATCCCTTAAATCTGACCTCTGAATGTCTTTTAGATCTACTGATTGGACTCTTGCTAGAATACAGTATCAGACGCCATCGTCAAAGGAAATAAATTAAGCTGCACCACACAAGGACAAATGGTTGACATTGTGCCTTGTTAGCATCTTGTGTGCAGCTGTGAACAGCTGCGTTAGTGCCAGTTAAGCTGTGATAGCATCATTGGGAAGAGAGATAAAGGGCAATTCACTCACAAAGCGCTATTCAAAGTGTCTCACAGGTGTGTTCTAATGATTGTTTTTTTTTCTGCTCTTTTCTCTAAAATTTATCTAAGTTAAGGTGATTGAGTAATATAAATTTGCCAGACTTTCAGATCTTCTCCCTCCAGGAATGGTGTTTTAGGAATACATGCCGTGGCATTCATTAACAAATATGAAAGAGTAAAAAGCATTCCCCCCCTTGACAAAGAGGATTAGCTTCTGATTCTCTGGAGTGATACTTTGACCTTATGAATAAGCCTCAGTTTCCCCCCCTTTGATAGAGAAAGCACAAATGTGCCAAAGAGAGTGGCTTTTTTAAAGAACAGCTTTATTTATCAGCTGAATTTGCTATTTTACTCCCCTAAAAGAAACCAGTGGCTGTTCAACTTTTGACCACAAATGATCAGCTCCTTTCGTGAACAAGGATGGGTTCAGAAGCTAACTGCCAATGAAGGGGACAAAATAAGGTGACAAAAAGGCACCTTGTAAAAACAGACTGAAATGGCATTTGGGTGTTTGTTTTGAACAGATTTCAACGTGCAGCTTGAAGGGAAAACTGTGTGTATCAGATGCTCTCTTCAGAAATGGAGTTAGAAGACAGAGCAGTAAAAATAAAATTGAATAGAAACCCTAGGTCGGTGTTCCCAAATACTAGCCCAGTACATGGGTCACCTCTTTGGGATCAATCACCTAGTATGTTTGTTAAAGCTGTAGCTGCCCTGGGTTTGCTCATGGCTGTGGAATCACCACTGGGAAGAATACGAGTTATTTTAACTGACTCCCCAAGATGAGTCTAGAGTGCATGGCTAGATTTGGGAATTACTGGTAGACCCCAGGCTAAACAAATAACAAATAAACAAACAAAAACAAAGCAGATGATATATTTAGGAGAAGAAAACTATGAACAGAACCAGAAAAATGAGACAGCAGCACTGCCCCCCGTCTGCACCCAAACCAGTTAAGTAGTATTTTGTGATCAATAAATAGTAATGAATTGAAGACTTACTTTTCATGTAGCACTGATCCAAGTGCTTTCCATTTTCTTAAACCTTTTCATCTTTACACTGTGAAGAACTTTGTGAGCAAGGTGGAAGCCATGACACCCCATACACACATGAGACACAAACATTTTAAAGCGCTCAGAGAAGATCATGCAGCTGGGTATTGGGGAGCCAGGCTTCCAACTCAGGCAATCTGTCTCCAAAGCCTGTGGCTAACCCTTGACCAGATACTGTACTTTCTGTGCAAATGGCATGATCTGGGGAAATAATGTTTAATAAGGCAGTGTCTTCCCTCAAGGAGCACACAGAAAATTTTAATGGAATGCAGCTGCAATGTGTAAAGTTCACATTGTGTAAAGAGAAATTCAGAGGTCCTTGCAGGGTCACAGATTAGGCCTGACTGACCAGAACTGGGAGTGGGCTATCTGGAGGTGGCGACACTTGAGCTAAAATTGTAAAGGATGAGTAAGAGAGAGCCACAGAATGACTGCAGGGAGGGGAGTTCTCACAGAGTGCTGTTCCCAGGAGAAGGGTGAATGGATACAAGGTGGCAAGAATGGTAACTATCTACTCAATTATTGAAAGTAAGTGTTAAAGACTAATTGAGACTGTTAATAATTACAATAGTTTATAGTGACCAACATGAATGGTGTTCCATAACCTATTGCTGGGTAATATAATTATACCCAAACTTGAAAACTTGTGACTTGAAATAATAACCTTTGATGTGCTTTTGGAATCTAGGAATTAGGAATGCTGATAGGGCACAGGTTGGAATGGCTTGAGTCTGCTTCCTGGTGTTGTGGGTCTCAGCTGGAGATGACTGAACATCTGGAACAATGGACACATGGGGCTAGAGGTCTGCTTCCAAGAGGGATGGTCTATACCTTGCTATGGGTAACCAGAAGGGCGGGCTCAAATGCGATTGTTGACAGAGCACTTCCATGTGCCCTCCTTAGCACAGTGGCCTCAAGGAAGGTGGATCAGTGTGCCAGTGAAGAAGGTGGAGGCTGATGTCTTTTTGACTTAGATTTGGAAAACATAAAGTGTCACTCCACTGTATTTTATTGATTAAAGCAGTCACAGGCACCTCCAGATTCACAAAGAGAGGATGAAACTCCACCTCTCAGGAGTGTCAAAAAATTTGGAGCCAAGTCTTAAAATCACCACATACAGTTAAGATTTACCGAGTGCTTTTTATGAGCTAGGAACTGTGATAAATGCTTTACCAAGGATATCTCACTTAAAATTCACCACAGTGGTATGAAACGTGCTATTATTATCCCAGTTACAGATAAAGGGTCAAAGGTTTAGGGAGGATGTGTAACTTGTCCAAGGTCACCAGTAGTAAGTGGCCACATGGGAGTTGAACCTAAATTTATAGGACTTAGAAGCTTAAGCCTAAACTGTTTCACCTTGGTATGCTTTGTAATTTGGCCCCTACTCTAGACCCAGTGTACATAAGAGGCTCATTCTAGGTGTTTGTGGAAGGAAGAAAGTCTCAGCAACTATATATGTAAGGGGACTCTATAGATGTAATAGAGACTTGTGGGAGCAACATCATGGTCCGCAACTACTACACTCTCTTTTACTCTTGTCAGAAGTGGAATCCTCAATAACCATGGCTACATGGACACAGGGCCTGGCATGTACATTTCTCAAGGAATAGCTCACATAATTCTCTCCCTGGTGGCCTTATCTCCAGAACCTTTCTACCTAGATCCTGACATTAAAGAAGTGGAACAAAGTTTCTTTGGAAAATACTTCTGAATCAAAGTTGTCTCAGATCCAAGAAGAATATCACAAATTGGGAGCATTCATTACCAAGAATATGGACGAATATCTTTTGACTACTATTTACAACTTACACTGATCAGAAGAGTAATCAATGGTGTTTAAATTCAATTTTGTTCCCATGTATCCACTCACATAACTAACATATTTTGATCTTTTTGCCAGACATGATGCTAGATTATAAAGATATTATGGTGAACAAAACAGAGATGGGCTTTTCACTCACAGAATTCATACTCTAGCAAGGTAGACATAGAGAAATTAAGTAGGTACTAACTCTACAAATATATAATTGCTAATTCTCAAAAGGGCTTTGAAGAAAATTAATAAGGTGGTAAGACAAAAATAAGACATAAGACTAAGTTGGGAAATCTAGTTTACATGCATGCTGGTTGGGTTAGGCCTCTGTAGAAACATGATATTTAATTTGAAACTCAAAGAAAGACAAGGAAAAAAAGGCTGTGATCCTGTTATTTTTATTCTATTTTTTGATCCCAATCCTCTTTCCTTTGAGTTCAGCCTGTTCCAAAGGGAATTAAGCTAAAAGACTCATAACATTGACGGAAGAAGAATCTAACTGGTCTTTACTCCAATGTCAAGTTTGTGCAGTCAGACGGTTACAGGCCAGTGTAAACCCTGACACTTAAGGGTGACCTTGTTCACCAGTAGCATAGAAATTTGAGTCCAGCCCCAGTTGTTATCCTCAAAGTGCCTAGGCCCCTTGGGTCCTCATGCAAACGGAGTGTTGATGGACCATTTTACCTGTCTGCCAGAGGCAACTTGAAACAGCAGGAATGGGTTATGCCTTCAGCCACTGAAAGATGTACTTCCAAAAAGCTCACATAAATTTTACTTTTCAATATCAAGCCACGCTTATCAACATTGAGATCTTGATATTTAAGAAAATCTGGCCTTCGTGGTGGTGGTGGGGGAAAGAGGGATCCAGCTAATAATTACCACTTAATTTAATGGTTCAAATTTAGATATTCACTGATCTGGTGAAAGGAGTCTAATGTTTGAGCTCCCAGTATCCACGGCAGTTCTAAAAAGTGACACACATTGATTCAGCAGGACTACAGACTTCATATTGGTGCATTTTAATAGTTTGTGGCCTCTCTAAACATGTAGTTACTGTTTGAAAACATCTTTGGAAGTTGCTTTGTTCATATGTGTATGTATATACATATACTATTATATACAAATATTTAATAGTATAATAACCATGATATATATATGGATTTCTTATTTAATTCCTAAAATAGCAGCTTATATCCTATTGCACATTTACTTATCTTGCTTAATTCTTACAACAAACCTACAAAATTGATATATGACATTACACAGGCAGGGAAGAAAGAGTATAGCAAGTAACATTGACCAAATGGATTAGCCACTAGATGTATGTGACTATTTAAATGTAAATTGTTTCAAATTAAATGAACACTCAATCCCTCAGCCACACTAGCCACATTTCAACTGTTTAGTACAACATTCCCCTCATCACAGAATATTCTGTTGAATAGTTCTGGAGACTTTAAGCGAGAGTTTCTCAACTTTGGCAATATTTGCACTTTGGGCCATGAAATTGCCATGAGGGGCTTCCCAGTACTTTGTACCATGTTTAACAGCCACTACCCACTAGGCACATGTAGCACCCTCTCCAAAATGTAGCAACCAAAAGTGTCTGAAGATAGTGTCAAATGTCCCCCAGGAAGGGAAGTAAAATTGTCCCTGATCTAGACTTAGCCTAGGGTTTTTAGGCTGGGTGGGCACTTGGGTTAAGTTGCTTACAATTCTTTGAGCTTAATTTTTGTCATTGATAAAACATTTAAAAAAATGGAACACATTTCCATAGGGTTTTATGAGGGCTGAATACTATATGTAAAGCATTTGGTAATAGTGACACCACATTAATTTTTGGAACTGTAATGCTCTAATTCCCCTCTTAACTGAGGGATAGCTAAGAGCTGATGTGGCACCTGGAAGCCTAGAAACGAAGATTTCTGCTCACTGTTCCAGTGCTCTATTCATGAACTTGGGTTTCCATATTTAGACAACTTGAGGAATGGAGACAATTATTTGACTAATTTGACTGATGTATTTAGACAACAAAGTGTGGGAACTTGAAAATTCTTGAAAAACAAACAAGACTAACTAAATACAGAAAACCATCTTTTGGCCTCATTGCCTTAATTTTGTTAAGATGGCCTTGAAAGTGCATGAAATGAGGTGATCAATTAACGAGAAAGGGTTTTAATTTTCTCTGTAAAATTTGAATCAAAAATTGAGATCAAATATAGTAAAAATGATTAAAACACATTAACTGTCAGCAAATTAACTGATGTTTCAACTTCAAATGTCTAAATAGGCACATCAAATGTATCACATTCAGACAACCATGTTAGTAGGATAGAAAGATAATTAAATGAGTATTTTGGAAGTGTGTGCCTATCTTTGCCTTGAAAAAAAAAACAAATATAGGTGTTTTAATGGGCTCATAAGGGAGATCATCAACTTATTTTTATCCCTGAGATTTTCCATTGTTTGTAAGATTTAGCTGAATAAAACTTTCTGAATATAACATTTTCATTAGATTGGCCAATGTGAAGTATTATTTGGCCATTTTTGTCCTATGGGAAGGGAAATTCCGTAAGATTTAAAGCCAGTGCTTTGAAAAGAGGAGATGAAATAGAATAGTTCATTTCTTTAATTTGTCTCAATAATTGGTACCTGATAGGTCATTTCTATTAGAAAAAGAGTTCAAACTGTTCACAAAATAGCCTGGTATTTATAAAGCATCAGTCCCTAGGTTCAGAACCAAGCATTACCTCATTAACCTCATTTAAACTAAACAGTATGAAGAGGATATATTTCTTTCCATTGTGAAGATGAGAAAGTAGGTTGAAAGGGTTTGGGTAACTTGCAAATAAGAGGTACATCCAGGTTTCAGACTCAGGTCTGCAAAATTCCAAAGCTTTTGGTCAGAAGCCATACTAGAGCTACAGGTCAATGATAAAGAAGATACACATTCTTACATGTTGTAGCTTACATCCCCCACAACATAAGATCTGCTAACTGCATATGGATGATATGGGGCATGACAGGGGCCATCTTTTATGGTCTGAGTACTTTTGTCATATTAATTAAATCAGATCATTTACTTATTTATTATTAATTAAATCATACTAAGTCATTAAGTCAAATTATGAATGAGATATCTTTCACACTTTTGCTACACAAAAATACTTTCTTCTTAAAATGTATCTCTAAATCTCTATGAATCCAAACCAGAAAAAAATTATGTTTCTGGTTTCTTGTTAATTGGAAAAAAATCCTGACTGGCTATTTCAAAAAAAGAAGTAAGTTCTTAATGAATCAATCAAACTAGTCCAATACCACCAGGGCCAAGAAAAGAAAGATATTAAAAAAGTCTGAAAAAAAGTATTCACTTAGTTTAGAGTTACTGAAAGGAGAAACAATTCTGAATTCATAAAATGTCTTAATTAAAGTATGATTCAAAGCCTTAACACCTTTTTGATATCTGATGGATGAATCAATCAGACAAACAAGTGTGGAAAACATTAAATTATATGAACTGGGCAAAAACAGAAATATGTGGTGGTCTCACTGACTATTCTGATGAACAGATGAGGGCTCTGAATATAGTTTTTCTTTTACTTACAGGCCAGAGTATCACTACAGTTTTGGAAAAAAAATAGCTCTTGTTAGCTGGTAAGCATTCCCCTTTCAATCATTTCATACTGTGTGTGTGTGTGTGTGTCCATATCTGTAATATATGTTCTATATTACATATAATAAATAATTAACAAAAATAAAATAGGTTTATAATATTAATATTATATGTATTAAAACATATTTATGTATAAATTATATATAGATGCATAGAGACAAAGAAGTGACATCCCATCACTCCTGCCATAAAATACAGCTTATAAAATTGATGAACTCCCCAGACTCCTCTAAGTAATTATAAATTCTGAATTGTTAAGAGTGAAATTCTTGAAGCCTTTTCATATAGTACTATTTTAAAAATATAACTAAAAAAGGACAATTGAGCATGGTTACTTCTATATGAACCATTCATATTTTGTTCCATCAAATTTACCACTCTTGTCATACCAGTAAAATGGGAAACTAAATTCTAATTTGATATGTTGGTGGCCATTTTTGGCTTGGCAAAGTATTTGGTCCTAACTCCAATATCTTTCTAGAAGAAATAGCCATCTAACTGATATAAAACAGGTGAACTAGCCAATACATGATAAGGAATAATCTTATAGGAAGGAAAAGACACAGAAATAAATATGAATGCACTAGATATCTACTGCTCATAACAAATGATCTTAAACAACAACATGTATTATGTCACATTTACTGTGGGTCAGGAATATGGAAACAATTTTAGCTGGGTGGCTCTAGCTTGGTTGGGGTCTCCACTAAGGCTGCAATCAAGGTACAGCCAGGGGACAGTAACCTAAGGTATGACTGAGGCAGAAGGACAGAAATGGAGGGGCTGGGGATTGCAAATGATTCCAAAGTGGAAGCCAATCTTTTTATGACCTAATTTGGAAGTGACATCCCATCACTCCTGCCAAAATGTGTGTGTTAGAGTGAGTCAGTAAGTCTGGCCCACACTCGAGAAGGGATTACACAAGGCCATAAATACCAAGAGGGCCATCTTATAGGCTGCCCACCACAGTGAGTTATTCTGTGGAGCAGAGGTTGTCACCTCTGAAAAGCATGTCCTAGGGACACTAGAAGAAGAAATAAAACAAAGAGTAAAAGTATCTAAACTGGTTTCAGTGCTCAGTTTCATCCCCTGTGAATCCTTTCATAAACTTAAAGAAAAAGTTTCTGCTCACAGACACTGTTAACTGTTCACCTAAAACTGACAACCCAAAATACATTCATATTGGTCATTCCCATTGTATGACGTGAGAGACATCAGAGAGCTGCCATCATAGCAACTTAAAAGAAGCTATATGATCCTTGGGGTATGTAAGACATAACATTCTCAAGGGGGCAAAAATCAGTTCTTGAGTAACAACGTTCTTACTCTTTTAATGTACAAGGCACAAATGAACATACGGTGCATGAACAGATATACAGCATATCTACGGTATTAAAATTTTATGGCGGAGTGATTAGGAAAAAATGCCTTCAAAAGCTCCTTCAGGAGGGTGATAATGAGAAAAAGATTGAGAAAAACTTGATGGAAGACAAGCCAGTAAAGAGAGTTCTTATGTAAGAAAGGCTTCAGGATGGGAGGGACTAAACTGCAGATTCAGCTGGGATTGGGAGGGGGAAGTGAAATTTGGAATTCGGCAGAGTGCAGATGAACTTTCCCAGGCACCTACTGGGCTTTGATTTTATTCCTTGATCTGATCTGACCTTATTTCCACCTTTCAGGGATTCCTCACAGTTTATGACCCACTGAGAGTTCCTTTCTGGTTTTGGAGCACAGCTATGTACAAATTCATTTTAAACATGTTTTCTAGTATTTCTGGGAGATCTGGGGTTGATGGGGAAGGCTGCAGCAAATGTTCAGTTTCCTGTCTAGAAATGGAAAGTATCCATTATAGACTGAGAAGACTGGCTCCTGCAAAGTGATGGCTTATTCTTTTCTTTGCTCCTTCCTTCCAGTCCCTCTGTTGCATAGATGTGACGTCTGTGAGTTGAAGTAAGGACCAGAGAAAGACTACATTAGGTATATACAGAAGAGTGAGTAGCAAGAAACTTCACACTATCAGCCACCATAGGAGGGTCTGGGCCTTATGCTTCCCATTTTCCTATTTTAAATGAAGGGTTTATGTAACGTAATATTTAAGGTTGACTCCAGCTTCAACAGTGTATCCCGTGAAATACTATCTCCATTTTCTCAATAGTGTCTTAAAGTATAGCTGTTAGAGTTCCATATCTTCGGGTTAAGGTTTTGTTCTCCTGGATAATTCAAATACTCAGTAGGCCAATAAAAGTTAACCTAACCTGTAACTGTCACCTTCATATGAACTGCACATCAACACAATATAAGGAAAAAAGACTCCAACTCTGAATAGCCTTAATGGATTCAATATCTAAGCTAGGGTTCAAGTCTTGTGGGTCCTCCAGGACTTGGAAGACTGAAGACATATTTAGCCCAAAATCACAATTTCATGTATTAGTATATGGAACCACATAAAACTCCCATTTTTGTAAGTCAAAAATGGCTGAATATTGGCAAATTTATAAAGTCTGACCTAGAATTTAACCAGCGGATGTCTCCTTTATGAAGAAGCAAGCATTTTTCTGATATAAAATTTGTATCTGTTTTATGACACATTAAACAGTTGTCACTGATTTTTTTTTTCTTTTACCATTTTCCCCATTCTTTACCATCACTTAAACCCAAGGTATAACTGAATGTGAATAAGAAAACAAAAGGATAGGCATGCATTTATAATGAATTGACTTGACAAAAAAAGTTTTTTTTCTGGTTCTAAGGAGAGGTTGTTTGCTAATAGATGTGGTTGACCTGCTTGTGGTTTTGTAAGATTTTGTTTCATCTGTGCCATTTTTTTTTCCCCTGCAGAGTTCACAACAATTCCTAGTGGAACTGGCCCAAGAAAATAAGAATTCTAGCTTAGTTATCTTAAGACAAAAGATACAGAGGCAGGAGTAAAAACCTTGATAGTATATGGGCTTTTTCCATTCTAGCCTGGTTTTGCTAGGCCTGCTCTAGGATTCTGAGGCGGGGCGGAAATCTAGATCCAATTTTTAAACTGGAAAATGAGTAAGCTAGATATGCAGGCTGAGGCTGAGGGTTGAAGGGAAGGAGAGATGGATGGAGAAAGAAAAGAAGTAGGAGAATTCAAAGGATATGGAGAATTAGAAGAATGAGGAACATCAGGAGAATTTGGAGAAAGGAACTGAGGAAGAGAATTAAAGAAAATTAGAGAAGGAAAAGGAGACCCCTGCTTTCCAACCTATGATCCCTTGATTGGCCATCTTAAGAAAAGAGACGGGAAGTGAATGTTACTTGTTTTTAAATCATTACTTTATTGCTTACTTCCTTCCAAAAGACTTTAACATGAGTAGGAGAACAAAGGAGCAGGAACACTTTAGAGCTGCTTAAGCAAGAGAATATATAGTTTTTAAAGGGACTTCTACTCCTTGTTCAGCGCCTAGTGCTGTACAATGGCCCAGGAAAACTGAATTAGAAAACTAATAGTCAAAAAAAGGGTCCAGAGCTCTCTGGATTCCCCTTCTCATCCTTCACAATCTAATCAATCACCTTTAGTATGTATGTGTTTCTGTGAATTACAACATTGCTGGTAATCAACATGGATAAGGCCATGTTCTGGAAACAGACTAGAAATGTTGTTTGACGTGTGGCTTAGGCTGTGTTGACAAACAATGTGGTCTGTCAGATATTCTGCAAAACACTTCCACCTGTAGAAAACGAACCCCAGAGTAGCTATGTCTTGTCTCCTGGCATATGCTGAACAACAGTCTCATTTCTGAGCTAAAGTTCAGCAAAAAAGGAGGACTTGTATGCCACTTTTCAGGTTCTTTTCTTATTTACATGTCACTGTGTCCAATGATTCACAGGACAACACAATCTACTATCCTGACCAAGCAAATAAACAAAACAAAGAAATAATTGCTCTTGGTATACTTCCTCAAGGACTTTCCCCCATAACTTCTTCCCTCCAGAAGCAAACTCTAAGGCCCTGGTTCATTGGTGGTATATATTTTCAGTCTGCCAAAAACTTGGAAAGGAAGCTTGCTGAATTTAGCTTCCCTAGAACTGAATTCAACTGGATGTTGAACTTCTAGTAGGGCTTGTTAAAGTTCCACTGTTGGCATCTGCACTTAGAGCAAAGACACAGCTGTAAAAGACATCTGCTTGCCAAAACGTGATTTGGGAAAGGTCATTTTATTACATGATATTTATATTGTTTTTCCATGGTACAAAGTGTTCTGATGTGTATGCAGAGCTGAGAGGAAGAGAAATACTGAAAGAAATCCGTACAGCCCAAAAGTCACAGCCATATTGTTGGCCAAAAAGATGGTTGCTGTAAATTCCTTAGCTAAACCAGCCTTCAATACAATGCAGCTTACTGCATCAATCAGATTAAAAAGAAAGCTCTATCATGATAAGACCTGTATCTCCCCTATTTTCTGAGACATCATCAGAGAGAAACATGATTAGAAGTACATCTTGCTTCTATAGTCACCAAGAACAATCAAGATATTCTCCCTTTTCAGTAAAGAAAAAACAAGTCAGGTTATTCACATTTCTAATAGTTTATCTTGTTTACACATTGTGTTGTCAATTTTAAAGGGCTTACATTTTCTCTTCTGGATTTTTCTTGAAGAAGCATGTGTTCGTTACATTCTAAACAGACCTACATATTTAATATGGAAAGCTGAATATTTTAAAATGAAAACAGATGGGTGGTTTTGTTTATCTTCACTTGGCTCTATCACTGGGTCCTAAACACATGGGTGGAATTCTTAATACCAAGTTTATAATAGTGACAAGCAGGATTCACTGGATATATTTCTCTAACCATATATGTTATTTAACTTCCCCCTGATGTGGAGTCCAAGCTAAATATTTCTGGTTTTTGTTTTCTGTTTTTTGTTTAATCATTGATCCTCTTTGTTTATTGCCAGTATGTCTCAGACATTGGGATCAGGTGTTTGAAAATGAGAAACCAAAAGGGTTTTTACTCTTGCCTTCAGGGTATAGCTAGTGCTGTGACTTTAAGTCTCTTGTTTCACTTGCTAAAAAGTACTTGAAAGAAAAAAGCAAAAAGAGCCCAACAGATTGAGAGAGTAAAGAATCTGACTTGGCTGGCCATGGTTCCCTTCAACTCAGCCAGTCTCAGACAGCACTTTTTTGTGTTAATATGTTTATAGAGGTAGCACCTCACAATATCTTCTAGCCAATTGTAAGTTACTTGGTAGTGCAAACTTTATCACCATTATCTTCAGTAGCGGCCCGCTGGGGAATGCATGCAGTAAGGATCGTATTCTCTGATAACTTCTGAGGATATGTTTGACTGATTTGCCTCTTAGATGATGAAGTCTGATGTATCCTTGGAATTCCATTTGAGAGAGATTTAAAAATTAAACATCATGCATATTCAGCAAGGCTGCCTGCAAGTTCAACTCCAAGTGGCTTAATCACTTCCTATGCATTTTTCCTTAAAAGAAGCCATTGTGTGAACCAGGAAAGGAATTTATTTTAAAAGAAAAAAATTTAAATAAAATAGCAATACTGTGGGAAACTGTTCCTTGAAATGTTGAATTTTAATGTCCCTCATAAAATATGCCACCCTAGCAAGACGATTTTTAGAGGACAAGGTTTCTGCTTACAGGCAAGTTGTATTAGATTTTTCAGAGAACACAAGGCCAATACAGAATTGATTTGCACTTAGTCCATTTTACTCTTTTTTGATCTGTAAGTAAAGAGAATTCCAAATCATAAAAAGTCCCACTCAAATTTAGGAAGAACTGTCCTAATATATTGTTGGAATGGAAATAATAATGTAGGAGAGGCAGAAGTATCAGAAAAATTATCTGAAATTTGATATAAGGCAAAAAAAAAAGTGTGAGCTATTTCAAAGTTATACTAACTGTTCTATCTCACCCACCTAAACAGATAAAAAACAAACAATATAATAGACAATCTGAAAGGCCAGTGAGAAAATTATTTAAATGACTAAATGTTTGTACAATTTTTAAAACAAGTGAGAACGCTGAAACTGAGGCGAGTATCAGGGGCTACAAGTTAGTTATGTCTTTACCCAGACCACCTTTAATTGAACTCTTTATGGTAATTCAGTAACTAGGCCACACTGGATCAAGTCCAAAGCCAAGGAGGTCTTATACCAATTTTTCCACTATGGTGGACAGTGAGATTTCCTGCTTATGATCTAAGCATAACAGATCAATTAATTGTAATACACTAGAGATACCACTAATGAACATATAAAAATAATTACATATTACAAGTATTTAGCATTAGCTCAGCTTTGGAAAGGAGATATCACCCTCATTTTGCAAATAAGAATACAGATGCCTGGAGAAGTTAAGCAACTATTTAGTGTGTTAACATTCACAGCTGGAGCTAGGAGTCAAGACTTTTCTGAGTTGTGAGCAAGTCTGTGTGGTTAAACATGCAGAGACTTTAGTCATAGTTTCAATACTTAATAGTTGAGTAACCTTGAGCAACTTTTCTAAGCCTTAGTTTCTTCATCTTTGCTAAGGAGAAAACTACTACTAACTCATTGCTGTGAGCTTTTAAAAGAGATCATTCACTTAAAGCTCTTTAGCACGGTGGCTAGTTCATAGTAAGCGCTCAAGAAACCTGAGCCATATAGAAAAAGAAAATGAGATGATAACACAAGTCATTTTAAAAAGATTTCCCCAATGTATCAAAGAGGATATACTCATACTACTGAATGTTTGACTCAATTTCCTTTCTCAAGAAAGATTAAATATAGTGAGAACTCAAGTGGAAAATGATAAATTACAGGCATAATGTGGTATATGATATTAAAAGAAATACATGATTCATTTTGTTTACTCTGATAAGGCAGGAAGGTGAAAATACACTCTAGACAGCTTTTGACCAATAGCAGTGAGACAATAAATCCATTTCTAGTTAGCCTTCAGTTAGCTTTAAAAAAATTAGTGGACATTCTGGTTTAAGTTATATATGTTTCTATAAGCCTTTTTTAAATACAAAGGGCTTAAAAACACTTAAAAGAATGAAATTTCAAGATGATTTGTGAGCAATTTATTTTTTAATTTTCCTTCTCTGGATCTTGTCGTGATTTAGAGCAAAGTTTGCTTGACCTTCAGTTAAGGCTTCAGTTATTTTTACCTTCAAAGTAAAAAAGACAGGAAGATAAAAGAAATCAAGTCACAGAAATTGCCAGGGCTGGCAAAGTGATTCCCAACTCAGAATGCTTGTGCCTTGAGCCCACGTCAGAGACAGGCTGTGGGCAAATCAAGGTGAAAACATCAAGCAATTGGCAGGCTAGTTTCAGTACAAAGTCAGCCAAATGTAGGTGCTTAGATCCTGACGCTGAGGGGGCATTAATCTATGGATTGTTGAAGCCCTTAGAAGTTAGCAATGAGAGGCTAATGGCTGAAGCCAGAAACATGTAAGCAGCAATTATTTTGTAAGATACAATCAAGTTGATCTGTCTGCTTCCGAGTAAGGTCTACCAGAAACCAGTACAGACGTCTCTTTTTTTTTTTTAAGTCTCAATCACTTCATCAATAGCTCTTCCCCCAAAAAAAAAAACCTTATCATACTTTCTTTTTTGTTTGTTTTAAGGCTACATGAGTCCATTTCCTTTATGGGGAATCTCTTCAGGAACTTCACTGATAGCCAATTAAAAACTAGCGACCTATTTATCTTAAAATCTCCTTACTGGAAGCCTTTCCCAACTACTAAGATACTGAAGTTCAACATTTAAGAACAGTTTATTCTGGGTTGTCTGTGATGGAGAAAGGGGATGAGAACCATTTTCAAGGGCTTTTCTCGTGACATTTACCCCTCAGCTCTGAGGGGGAACACGTCAGCTCCCTCAGTCCACAGCTGTGTGTACGTCCATCCTGACTGCAGTGCCCGGGGACTGCATTCCCAGTCCTCACAGGGGCCATCAGTCTGATTTGAAAGCTGGATGGAAGCCATAAACGGGCAACAGTGTGTAAACACATCAGTCCCTTCCCGCTCCTCATACGCAAAAAGAAAAGTAAAGACTGATGGAGGAAAGTGTAATAGAGACAAAGGTGTTAAGAAAAATGCCCAAAACTCAGAAATAAGGCAAAATCACTACTGTGGGCCCATGCAAAGTCATACTAACTATTCTCATTAGCTGACTTGAGAGTCATTTGATACTTTAGTGCTGCACTATCCAAAAGAGTAGCTACTAGCCACATATGGCTCTTTAAAGTTAAATCTGAATTAAAATTAAGAAGTCAGTTCTTCAGTCCCTCTATCCACATTGTAAGCAATTCAGTGGTTACATGAGACTAGTGGGTACATATTAGCACAAATAAAAAACACTTCTATCACTGCAGAAATTTCTATTGGATAACTGTGTTTTAAGGGAAGGTAACTTTCTCTTAAAATTTATTGTTAATCAGAGCTCAGACTCTTTAAAGTTAGGTGTCAACTGGTAAAAGATCAATAAATTACAAATTGTTTTTGCTCCCTAAAGATGCAAATAATTTTCATCCAGAAGCACAGATGATTCCACAGGTTATGATTTTATTACCCTGAAGGAAACTAATCAGTTTATCTAAATTTGCAAACTTGTTCCAATAGTTTTTGACTAAATATATATATAACTTTCTCACATCCTCCTTTAAATCAGCTTTGTCACCCTGCTGTGTTCCTTGTTACTGAATTAGAGAACTCCTTGATGTATACTCACTATATATTTGAGAATATATTTCTAACTTTTAAATAATTATACTCCAGGGATTGAACAGATGTGCCCAGTAAAAATCTCACTTAAATAGGATCTAAATTAAATATTGGGCAGATTGTTCTCTTGGAAAATTTATGTAACTGCTTTTCTGCTTCTCCAACAACGCCGCCTCGCAGGATAGAGACTGATAATCTAGGCTTCGAAGACATGGTAAAGGTCTGTAGAGGCTACTGCAAGGGTAATATACAAGAAGGAAGTAGAAACAAAATAGAAGAGAGAAAGAGGAGGAAGATGGAAACTCTTCCATTTCTACTCTGTATAATACTATATGGTTTGACTTTTTTTTTTTAATTAACAAGCACATAGAGTCATACAGTTAAAAGTAAACTAAAATAAAAGTTGCATGTACAGGGAGACAATTTAGTATTAAATCAGCATTCTACTATGTACTAGTATGTGACCAATTAACCAAGTTAACCAATTTATGTAAGCCTCCATTTCCTGATCTATAAAATGGAAATCATAACAAGCAGATCATAGGGCTAGCATAATGACTGAATTAGATATAGATAATGTGTAGCATATAATAATAATTTGATAAATGTTAACTGTTACTGTTACCACTCAGGCAATGCAGGAACAGTTCATACAGTTACTCACTAAAAAAGTAACATGTAATGCCACCCATCTGTTAGTGAAAATTCATGTGAATTCTGCATTCTCATCCATGATTTCATTTTAACTTGAACATAATTTCCACTCACATTCTTCCAGTAAAGATGTTTCACATTTATCTTGACTTTGCCTGTTCTTGGTAAGCTCAGGGTATTCTCAGGAGTACACATGCCCCAGATGGGAAAGCAAGACATCTGGGATAGATGATAAGCTTTGGGTTCAACTTTCCCAAAGACTAGTAGGAAAAGCCTTTAAACCTAATTTTAGTGGATTTTGATGAACCAAGGGTATTAGACAGCATATACAGACACATACAAGCATATATACATCACCAATACCAACACCAGTACTACCCAAACAATGCTGAAAACACTACCCAAAAACTTACCAGAACTTAAAATTTGGGCAATTATTTTTAGTGAATGAAAGGAGACAAGAACAAAGACTCCATACATGACATAGTCACACCAACCCCCTCCACCCTGATATTCAACCATCCTAACTTTTCGTATTTCTCTTCATTCTAGCACATTGCATACATCTGAAGCAATTTACATGTTAGACTAAAGAAAACCCCAGAGAGGAGAAGCCCATAAGTAAATGCATCAGCAACCAAGAACCAATTTTAACAAGGTCAAAACCCAAAGTAGCCCAGAGAGTCTCCCTGGGAACACAGAAATTCTTCCCCACATTGCCACGCCCAGGAGACACAACACCAAGGTCCTGCTGCCATGACCATGGCAGATGGTGGTGTGGGGATGCTGTTACGGGAGCCTGTGGATTCCTCAGGGAGAAGTTAGGAGGGGAGGAAAGATAGAGATTAGCCTTCTAACCCCATGACAATTAATGGTAAAAATATTTGCAGCAAGTGCTAAGCAAAGAAGAGATTTTATGAAAATTGACTCCTTGTCCACATTTATCCAGTACCCTTAAAGAATCATTTAATATTAATGAAAAATAAAAGGGTTCATATAATATTAACATTAATATTCAGTATTAATAAAGGTAATATTCAATTTTATTCCTTAAAGGATCACTTCCACTGGACTTAAATAGGCGTTGGCTCTAACTTCCCTGTAATGATTTCGGCCCCCTACAGCCTATTATTTTGAGAAAACTGTTCAGTCTCCACTTCCTGGTACTCTTCATGTACACTGAGTGTTGACTCCCACTGTTATTAGTATTGACCCAACTCTGGAGTCATCATAAGGAAGCCAATTCCTAGTATTTCTTAGGTTTATTGAGGAAAAGCCAGTGGTGTGGTTTATCAGGACCCTGCCAGTAAAGATGCACCACCACTCCTGAAGTTGGATGTAATGAAACTGTTAATGAAGGGAGATGTGGGTGTGGTGAGACAAGGGGTGAAGAGGCACCTCTAAGAGAGACTAGGAAACCTAAGTGGTCTTGACCACTGTTGTGTGCCCCCAATTTCACATGTTGAAATCCTAACCCCCAGTGAGATGGTATTAGGAGGCAGGGCCTTTGGGAGGTGATTAGGTCTTACGGGTGGAGTCCTTATGAATGGGATTAGCACCTTTCTAAGAGGAGACAGGAGAATCTGGTACTCTCTTTGCTCTCTGCCATGAAGGGATACAATGAGAAGCGGGTCATCTGCAAACCAGGAAGTGTTCCCTCACCTGACACTAGATGGGCCAAGACCTTGATCTTGGACTTGCCAGCCTCCAGAACTGTGAGAAAACAATTTTGATTGTTCAGGCCATCCAGTCTGTGGTAATTTTTTATAGCAGCCCAAGCTAAGACAACTACCCCTTGGGCCGAAGAGATAAGGAGTAGCCTTGGTTACTATCAGAGGGGAGTTGACAAAGCACCCTGACTCTTTTCTCTCTCTGGATCCCTCTGATTTTCTTACATCATTCTCTAGCTGAGTCTAACTTGAAGCTTGCAGGCTAAAAAGCCCCAAATGAGGTCTACATAGTCAGCCTCCTGAGCTACAGAGATGGGTAAACAATAACTATGTTTTAAGAACCTGAACCCAGAGTCAAATATATGGTTAATGTGCTTATTCACTCCTGGTGGTTGAAATGCACTCTCTAGGAGGCCTGTGCTGGCCTTCTGTCCCTGCTCTGGCAACCTCCTTCCCTTCATTAGTAAAAGCTTCCATTAAAAAAACAACCTAAACAAGCCAGAAGATATACAAACACAACTTGTGCTACTTAATTTCAAAGCTCAAGCTCTTTGAACAGCATTAAAGTCTGTTTCTCATAGAAGGCAAATTAGTTAATTTCAAATGTGCTCTGTGAATATCAACAGACCACACAAATGTTTACTTATTTTAGGCAGTCCTCCTAGTAGGTTAAAATAATCCATTTGGTTTAAGAGAAAGAAGGGATGGGCATTTATGCATATAAATTGTCTAAATTAAGGGCCATTTCATATTAAAACAATATTAATTATTCATTTAGCAAAGGAATAAAATTCACCTATGATAGAAAACCCCTAGGGTGACATTCTTTTCTACAAACTTGCTTCTAAGCCAAATAATATCCCAAACATCCCTCTTACTCAACCTCTCCTCCTGGAAATGAGAAAAGGCTATGGAAAGTAAAACTCAACACTTTATAGTCACACACTGTCTTAGAGGTTGGTATATGCAAGTTCTCTTGACCCAGGAGGTCAGATCCAGAAATCCAGATATGAAGCACTGTACATGGAAAAATCCCTTGCCTATGCCTCTCTAATAAACGTCAACCTTTGTAAAAAGTCAGTGCGGCCTGTTTCAGGCCTGAGATTTTGGAGACTGGCAGAGGAGGACCCCTGAGGAGGTGTCTAATACCTGGCTAAGTTTTCAAGTCTTATGCCTTTCTGCTCCCCAGGGACTTTCTGGAACCAGAACAATCACTGTCCAAACTCAACTCACAGTTGTTCACTCTTCAAGAGAGAAGTCTATTGTTCTGCCAACTGGAATGCTTTAGATTGTGAACAGCAGACTGAATCCATGACCCAGGGATTTACAGAAGAAGACTATCCAAAGAATACATTTTTATTTGCTAGAAAACAAGTACCTTGTTCACCCAATTATAACAAACTCAGAGATCTGAATCTTTCTACTCTATTGGTCTGAATAAATTTGGACTTGCCACCTCCCTCCCCAAAATATTATGGAATCATAGCAATGGCTTTAAATAATTTTTGTTGTTTTTCTGGTTTTAATTAATTGAAAAGCCTGACAATGTAGCCTATTTTAAGAAGTCTTGTTATGAACTTGACATTGCTGAGGACACAGGATTGTTAAAAACATTCAGAGTAGCAGCTATCTACCTGGAGTCACCAAAGTAGCCTTGCCCAATCTACAAATATCTTCCCTGTCACTGGCTTGCATGTTCTGAAATTCAGCCTTTAGAGGTTTATTCATTGATCTTTCAACTATCTTGCTTTCTAACAGACCCATATTCAAGTGCAAACACCAGTTAGAAAGGATACTCTTGAAGCTGTTGGGATCCTTGACAGTAGAGGGAAAGGTGGTACAGACAGTAGAGAGCTCCCATGGCTTCAAAAGGGGTTTTAAAGGGTGCTAAAAATAGTCCCCTACCTCACAAATTTTCTGAAAGTTTATCACTATAGCACAAATTTTCAAAAGAGGCTTCTGCTTTAGAAGATCCCACTTATTAACTATGTGGCCTTTGACAAACCTTTTCAACTTTCTAAGCCTCAGTCTCAACATCTGTAAAATGAGGCAATAATGCTTTATTTATAAAGTTTTGTGAGGATTACATGATATAATTTATATAACTTAACTAACATGGTGCTTAGAACACAGTAGGTATTCAAAAGTAGAATATAATGATGGTAATCCCATCTGCCCTCCACAAAGAAATAAGGAACATGTAAACGTTTACAGAGTAAGGACAAATAAAGAAGCAGCAGATGGTTGGAACACTGCAAGGGCAGCTGGCTTTGTGTTTCACTCTTGTACTACTTTTGTCCCTTCCTGGGAATAGAGAGGATTTATAAAGGAGCTGTGGTTGCTTTCTGTAGAGCTGATTTGACTCAGAGGAGAGGAGACACAGGGAAAGTGATAAATAAAAGTAGTTGCCTGATTCCTCAGGTCTGTCCCAGGGAGAATATTTATTTAGCTCCAAGGAAACCATTGAATTTGGCAAATTATGGTTTTAAAATTTCTTATATCTAAATTCTAACATTTCTTCTCTCCAACTAAGTACTTTGTAGCTTTAATAATCTAACTAGCGTGACGTAAGGCTATCTCACACTCACTGCTTAATGTAATGATGGGACAGTAGTCAGGGAAGGCACTGGAAAACGTAATAGAGCAAAAAGTAGTGGATTTGGGATCAGATTGAGGCTTTTAGTTTAATGATAATCTTTATTTGCTCAGCAACGGGGCTTGCAATGAAGGAAAATGATGTAGATAGAGATAAGTCCTCATGAAGAAGGCTCAAAAGACATCCCACCAATTTTAAGTGATAAAAATCATTTTGAGGGCAAATTTTCTTTGTATGTAAGGATGTTTCATTTTAAAATTTTGTCTATTTACTATCTTAAAAAAACTGTTTCATTAAACCAGTAATACATGTGCACCATGAGTGCACACGGAACCACCTAGGGAGAAAGCAAGGAGAGGGAACATGTGTAGAACTGAGCTTGGATGTTCCACTAAACAGCTACTCTGCAGTTACCTATGGGGCACTGGTATTTCATGAATTCGCTGCCATTTCCAATTATCCAAGTTCCAGCTATCAGGACAGTGCCATTCTTTCAAGCTCAAAGTAGCACTCTGTCAGTTGGGCTGACACTCTGGGGCCACCACATCTCAAAGAGTGTCTGAAAAGGGCTCTAGAGCCTTCAGACCCAGAATGCCAAGCTCTGGAGCCTCACAGCCATGCACTTGTGGATTTTAAGGTCCTCCTTACAAGCCCCTGTCCAATCAAATCCAAACAAAGACACTCTTGGTTCCTCCTATCCCTGACATATTTCAAGATGTGTTAGATATCCGTTTAGGCTCACCAAAGATGCCAATGTATATGGATCTCCAGGGCTGTCAACTACCACATCCATATCCTCTGGGAATGTACATTCTATATACGCTGCCTATACAATGACCAGCAACTTTCCAGCCAGCAACTCCTACTTGGTCACATGCTATTAATACTAATGACTCTCTCCATCCTTCCCCCCAATCCTAATAATGAAGGTAGGAATCCAAGTAAATGTCAAGTATCTTCTTACAAAATGTTTGAAGTTGCTTACAAACAGGAAGACTATTTTACTCTTATCTTCCCCAAGTCATTATTAATAGTACCTCCTCTACCCAAAAAAGTAATAAAATATATGATCACCATGGTTTTAGAAGAGTCACCATCATGGAGATTACTTGACAAACCATATTCTCCTCTATATTACTTTAGGCAAAGGTTATGTTGCTATAACAAAGAGACCCCCAAAATATAGTGGTTTAAAGAATACAGAGATACCTTTGTTTCTCATTTAACTGTCCTGAGATGAACTGTCCAGGCTCCCCTCTCCATAGGGGTCATCCAGGAACCAAAGTTCCTTCCCCATTGTTCTACCATCTCTTAGGGGCTTGACTTTTTGTACATATTTGAATCTGAGTTACAGTTTGGATTCTGACTCATAGCAAGGGGAAGAGGGAGTATGAAGGAGACATGCACAAAGGTTGAAGGACCAGAACCAAAGGCGGCACACATCACTTCTGCTCCCACTTCTCTTGGCAGGAACCTAGTTAAATGGCTATGCCCAGTGTCTTAGCCTAAGTTCCTTTACAAGCAAAATCTGGGACAAAAGCTTTTGTGTTTTGTTTTGTTTTTTAATTAAGGGGTGCAATTCCAAGAAGCAGAAGTGAGGAAAAATGGAATGTAAGGAAGGAAGGAATGGAAGCAAGTATGAATGTGTATTATTGAGTTGCCCACTCATGGCAGCAGGTGTGACCAATTATTCTTGTAGGACCATCTTTTGGGAAGCCATGTAAACTTTTAGAGAGGAATTTATTCACTGGTTTCTATTTCCTATTGGCAAAAGTTTCAAAGGCACTGAACTCCCTTAAGTTTAAAGTCATGCATCTTTTCTTCCTTTCTTCCTTCCTTCCATCCATCTATCCTGCCAGTCATCCAACATAATTCCATATATCTAGCTCTATGAGCTTGGACCAATGAATACAGTTGTGTAGACACAACCATGAAGACAAGGAATAGTCCATCATCTCAAAAGGTTCTTTTTTTTTTTCAGGGGAAAGTGTGAATGCAATCCTCCACTACCACAAATTTTGCAGTCGAGTTTTCCACATTTGGAGAAATGGCAGGGGTCAGCACATCCAGGGTGCAATAGATAATCCTTGCTCTGGGAAAACCACCTTTGTGATCATGGTATCTCCCCTGCCAGGCAAGTATCAAAAGGTTCATTTTTACCCATTTGCAGTAGCCATCCACTCCTGTCACTTCAGCCCCTGGCAACCACTGGTCTTTGTTCTGTCCCTGTGTTTTGCCGTTAGAAGAATGTCATATAAGTGGAATTACACTGCATATAGCCTTTTGATTCTAGTTTCCTTCACTTAACATAATGTATTTGATGTGCATCCATGTTATTTCCTGTTCAAACTTATTCTTTTTATTGTTGAGTACTATGTGTTCTGTAATACAAATGTAGCAGATTGATGGCCCATGCATCAGTTGAAAGATATCTGGCTTGCCTCCAGTTTTGGATCCTTAAGAATAAAGATGCTATAAATATTCACATACATGTTTTTGTATGAACACAATTACATTTATCTTGCAAACTCTTTTACAGTCTTCTGAATTAGATATTAATGTCCCTACATTCCAGATGAAAAAGCTGGGTCTCAGGGAAATAGCTGACCCAGTGTCACACAGCTAGCTGAGTGGTGGAAAGTGGATTTGAACCCAGGTATCCCAATCTCATGATCTTTGAGAAAAAGACACAGAAACAAATAATTACACTACACATAAAAAAACACATATGTAATAAGTTACCGAATAGAAAAATAAGTGCCAATGAAATACAATGGAATCTCAGAAAAATGTACCTCTTTTCCCAGTTAGATGGTCATGGAAGTACCCAGGCTGGGCCTCTAATTCTGTCTTAAAGCATGAGACGGTCTTCACTAAGCAGATAAGCTGGTGGAAGGGTTAGAATGTTTGGTGTCATAGGGTCAGGGATGGTCAGCTTTGGTGTCTGCTGCCTCTAAGCACCTAGAACAGTACCTTGCATACAGTAGGCATTCAATAAATATTTCCTGAATGAATTTCAGACAAAATACCATGTGTAAGGGCAGAGCACCTGGTTTGCCCTGAGTCCCCTTGCCAGGTATATATGGCCTCTCTTTTAGGTGCAAGAGACATATTCCAGCTGGTTCTTACAGGGGAGTTTGCAGAAATCTTGACATGATTAAAAAATTTTCAGATGCCCAGTAGCTACGCCCTACCTCCTGAGCCCCGGGAATCAAGAGTCCTATCTTTAACGATCCTATTTTGACAAGCCAGGCTTTGGCCTCTGTGAGCTGCCCCAATGTGCAAACAGAGATGTGAAACTTTGGAGGCAGTCTTATCTTCCAGTGTTCTGCCAACTCCATGGATGTCATGGATTCTGTTCCTTGTCTCTAAGGCACAAGCTCAGGTTCTTCCCAAAGAAGGCTAAAGCCCAGGTGTGGCAGTTCCCAGGGGGGAGAAAATGGAAGACAAGCTATTGGTCTAGAACTTCATGAAAGGGGGTTCAGGCAGCTTCACCAGGTGTCAGGAAAGCAGGTAGAGAGGCTGTTTGAGATGATCTTTGAGTTTCTTTCCTTTAGTACAATTGACCCTGAGCAACATGGGTTAGAACTGTGTGGGTCCACATATATGCAGACTTTTTTCAATAAATATATTGGAAAAACTTGTGGAGATGTGTGCCAATTTTAAGAAATATTTTCTTTTGCTTACTTTATTATAAACATAAAGTATATATTACATATAATACACAAAATATGTATAAATTGACTATTTGTTATCAGTAAGTCTTCTAGTCAACAGTAGGCTGTGAGTAAAGTTTTGGGGAAGTAGAAAGCCATGCATGAATTTTCAACTGTGCAAGAGTTCAGTGCCCCAATCCCCACGTTGTTCAAGGGTCAACTGTACTACTTACTACTGCTAAAATTTTGAAAACACTATAGATCAAAAGAAGAGTCTGAGATGATTCCCACCCCAACATTGGAAGAGTAGCAGTTAACGTATCAGCATAGATATGTTTATGTTTTCTAGGGTCATAAAAAGGCACACAGAATGGAATGATACCTATAGCCTGCCTACTCACATTCCGGACTATCAGGAACACTTTGAGTCATCATTAATTGTTTGTTTATCAATTCATTTAAAATAGTTGTATTTTATTCAACATTTGATTTAAACGAACTGTCATGATACATTGTTATTTAAATAGTTTAACTGTTTTCAGAAAAAAATATTGTCATATATCACTTAAGAGAATAGGCTTGAGTGCCTTCTTCTGCCACTTTCTGGCTGCATAACCTTGAGCTAGGGACTTAATTATGTTGTCTCATCAGTAAAATGAAATGATAATGGTATCTACTTCATTGATCTCTCACTAGAAGCTAATGAGATGCTTCCATGAAATACTTGGCATGGCACCCACCACACAGGAAATCCTCCATACACTTTAGCTATAATTATTAGCATCAAAAATACAAATACAGAAAGGCAACATTTAAAAACACCTGCAATCCTACCATCCAGAGATAATTGATGCTAAGTCTGTCATATGACACATGTGCTCCTGTAATCAATATACCACAGGTATCTTTTCCTGCCAAGTAGAATTGCTTTATCACCTATATCATCTTTTTTAATGACTGCAGGGTATTCCATTGATGCAAGTATGCCAGGATATATTCTTGATGGAGAGGAAAATAAAATTAAGCCTAGTGGAACACAAGCCCTGGGTTTATGCCTGGCCAACTTCACAATGTGCACATTTCGTAACGCGCCAGCTAGGAATAATCCCGCCACAAACTTGACTCCACAGAGGCAGGAAGGATTTGAGAACTGTGTCCCAATTTCCAAATCAGAGCTGACCTTGATTGTTCCAGGAACATCACCTTTCACCTGTATCATCTGCTATTGGCATTCAGAAGAATGAAAATGGGAAACAGTCAAATTCCCCTGGTCGCTTCTGCTGCCTCTGCAAGCAGGGGACTCCAAGAGGGTCATGGAGCTTTGGCCCTGCAGGCCGGCCCTCAAGCTCCACGGAGATCTGCAGCCTGCTGGGGGCCAGGCGGGGGGTGGCCTGTTTACACTGTATCCCAAACCAAACCTTCTCCTTTATCCCTGCTGCCTTAAAAAGAAATTTGATTATATCACACAAGAAGTTTCTTTTCCTCACTCTTTGTTCCTCTCTCTCCTTTCCTTCTAGCTTCCCTTCCACTTTTTTCCTTTTTTTCTTTCCCTCTTTCCTTTCTTTTCTCTTCCCTTCCCCCTTTCTCTCTTTCCTTCTTTTCTTTCTTCCTTCCAACTTCCACAACAAAGTATTTGGGGAGGAAAGTTTCACAAAGATATAAATCCCTTATTTTCAGAGCCAGAAGGATTTTATTTTTTTTGGCCAAAGATTTATTTGCAGCTGAAAGAACTAGTGAAATAGGTGGGCCAAAGGCCTCTTTCTTATTCAGGCAAAACATCCACAGAAAGCACTCAAACAGCCAAGCTTCATGATGACCTTAGCAAATATACTTTCAGAAAAATGAAGACTGGAGTTTGGTTCCTACCTATGCCCCTGCCTTTCTGGTACTCTGCCCCAGCCCTGTGAGTGGGAGAGTCCACTCTTACCATCAAAGGAAAGGAAGAAGAACTGAAGATAAGGGTGTGTAAACCCCCAGGGGTGTGTCATCTGCCAATCTGACATTTAGCAGTTCTACATTCTCTTCAGATTCACTAATCAATATATTGCATAAGTTAAGGACCTTCAATCAAAGCTGTCATTTCAGTCCTATTAGTTTTATTCAGAAAGCACATGCCCAACTCTGCTATTTACTGTGTCTTCAAAAATATGACAGCCTCTCCAATCCTCCATTTCTCCATCTCTAAAAATGGGAGTAACAACAGCACCCATATGACAAGGTTGTGTATGCAAAGGCAATTTGTGGCCATTGGTAGTTATTATGAATAATTCACTTAGCTGTGAATATGACTCATCAAATTATCATCTGGCCCACACTTCCCATGAAGAAAAGCACCCATCTGTTTATCAACTGCTCTTGCTGGAATTGAAATGTGTGATGTCTGGAATATTTTATTGATCTACCAAAAATAAAGTATTGAAAAAGGAATAAAGTTAGGCCAGCATGATTTGAATGTCTGCAGGCATCGAACCATCTCTGGCTGAGCTCTCTTCCTAAATGTCTGTAAAGGGTGTGTTTAATAATCAGGTTCAGAATGCTAGATCCATTGCCTTCTAGTTTTAGAATCCACATTTTTCTTATTTTTGAAAACTGGAATAATATATTCCCTGTCTTCAATTCCCTGGCCTTGCTCCCATTCTCTGATTCCTCTGAGATTGCTGACAGTGGTTTTGTAATCACATCTGCAACTCCTTTCTATTATATTCTAGAATTTAATCCAACTTGAACTCATTAAGTGTCTAGCTCCCCTTTTATTATTTCTTGTGCTTTCTCAGGCATCAATTTTCTCTTTAAAAACACGTCTCTTTTAAATATAAATATATAAACATGCTTCTTGTCCCCATGCGATAAGCCTATCCAAATAAAATATATGTCCATGGCCGAAAATTTCAAAAGTATGGTTAAGCAAAATGATGAGACCAGAAACCATCAGTAATCCCAGCATGAAGAGATAATAATGGTGCTTCCTGATTTAACACCTTCTGGTATTTTTCTGTGTAGAAATAGATATGCATGCTGGTGGGTAAATAAACCAGGAAAATTCCTCCACGTAATTCTTTTCCTGCAACCTTACTTTTAATGTTAACATAGGGCTTCAGCGTAGTAGTGGGAGGTAAATTTTACTGAGCTCAGCCCCTTTGAGCATTTTGGCTTTTGGGCTATTTGCAATGTTATCAATGTTATAGTCAGTACTTTGGTAAGAGGATTACATACTCAGTACAGAGTTGCTGATATCCTTAACTTAAGAGGCTCCACAGGCATGAGAATGTAGACTGCAGAGTTAGAGGTACCGTGTCCTGGTATCTCTTGTTCCCATGACATAAGGCCGACCTTAGGCAAATCACCCCACTCCTCGGGGACTCCATTTTAATTTTGAGAATTCTCTGCTGTTAAAGGGGTGACAGTGACTCCCAGAATGGGCTTTTGTGAAGGTTAAATGTGACCCTGAATGTAATACTGCTGGCACTGTGCTTGGCTCTTAAGAAGTATCCAAACATGATAGCTATTGTTGTTAATATTATTTTTCTTATAAGCTCCTATGTGGTTCAAGGTCTATGTACTTTAAAAGTAAAGATGTTGTTAGAGGCCAGTGATTCCTTAGCTTAGGGATTTGCATTTTGAGCTCAGTGCAAAGTGAGTGGAATCTAATAGTGCAGTGTAAAGGACACCACCCTAAGGTCTCCTGTGGGGACACTCATTTCATATATGCAGTCAGTTCTGCTGTGATGGGCTATACATGTTCCTAAAAATTACCGTGCTATGCAGAGTAGTGCAATAAATACCACAGGGCTTGTGGGAAATGGGGTTATGACAGTGACAGTGGTTCTTAATCACTCACAACATCTCAAAATCTCATGTAATTCTGCTCCTTTCTCCAGGGGATATTTGCAAAGCGTACAGATATTTTTAGTTCTTACACTAATGGATAGTGGGGAGGTAGCTAAAGAGGAGGCGGTGGGCAGAGGCCAGGGTTGTTGCTGAATATCGTACAATGCACACGGTGTTCCCCACTGCACAGAATTATCCTGCCTCAAGTGCCAATCGGGCTGCAGTTGAGAAACCGTCAGCTAGGGACGCAACACTCAAAAATTTGTCAGTGACACATTAAAGAAAAAGGACAGGAACTGAAAAACCAGTAACATAGTTTAACCAATGTTAAATGGTTAAGAAATGCACAAATACTGCAAAAAAAAGACTTGTATTGTGCCTTAAAAAAGACCTGGTTTTTGCTTCTGGAAATGGGCATTCAAAGGGTAGCAGCTTGTGAGCAGAACTGAAGTGGTAGAATGAGGGCTACCTGAAATAGAGGGAAAGTTGTAGCACCAGATGTAGGTGGTATGGGCTCATCACGTGGGTGGTGAACTGAGGTAGTTAGCGGATGTTTGAGGTGTGTATGTATGTGCGTACGTGCATGTGCATCTGTGTATTTCCACGTAGCCCAGTTCAGCTGGATGTAGTTTCCTGCTCTATCTAATGTCTTTGGGCAGAGATTGTGTTTAAGTAAGCAGGAGATCTGGTTGTCCCCAAATGGCCTCATAATATATCAACTGCATTGGAATAAATCCATATTTTCAAAACATACCTTATAACCAAATGGACTGTACAGATTTAATTGCATTGAATTGATTTGACAAAAACTAGAATTCACAAAGGAATGATCCTCAAAAGTGCAACTGACTTATTAAAAACTCTAACCTACAGAAAGTACCACACAGAAAGTTTCTGAGAAACAGCTAGGGCCCTGCTTAAATAAAGATGTTTCACATGTTGTTGTATAACACAAGACTCCCATGACATGCAAGTGGCCCATACGGTTTATAACAAAGTCTATTTTTTAAATCCTGTGTAACGCTGAAATAGTTAAGGGTTGAATTATATGAAAGGTGGTATTTCCTTCAAAATAACCCAGTGAGTGGTGGGGCTAAAAGGAAACATGAGTTCATAAATGAAATCAGAACATGGGGTTATGGCAGTGGTTCTCAATCACTCACAAAATCTCAAAATCTCATGTAATTTTGAACATGGCATTTGGCAATGATCTTCCTACTTTTGTATAATACAAAAGGAAAAGAAGAATAGTTAACTTTTAAAATGATGTATAAACAGTGTACTTGCAAGCAGGTTCATATAAATTACTAAATGGAGATGCTTCTGTTTTTGAACATGGAATGCATGTGCAGTTATTGTAATGAAGTACCATGTTAATTCAAGATGGGATGTACCAAAGGTATAAAAAGCATGTTTGCTTTCTAGTTTCCAGAGACCCTGATCCTGTAAGTAGACTATGAGGATAAGTAAAATCAGATGTCAAAAGGAGAAAATCAACGTCAGATCGTCAGTGACCAGGGGCCCCCACTCTGAGTGCTGTTTCACAAGCTGCTCAGCTAGAGAAGCCTTAACACTGGAAGTGAGTCCTCAAGCCAGGGACATGGATTCATTGCATGTGAAATCTGAGGGGCGGCACACCGGGGTGATTAAGAATATGGGCGGGCCTTAGCATCTGACCTTGATGGGGAGGCCTGGTTCCCCCGAGTGACCTTGGGCAAATTAATCTAATCACACTGAGAAATTTTGTTTCCCTTCATGTCTGTGAAAACTAGATTCTCTCTATAATGAAAAGAATAAAGAGCAAGGCTTAAAGAAACACGAGGGTTGCCTGTGACAATAAAGCCACATCTGAATAGACTTACAGAAGCTCCTAAGCAATTTATGATAGGCCTAATGAAAGCTAGCGTAGTCTCCCCTGAAAAATGCACATATGAATTCATACAAACATTTGCATGTTTGCATTTACATGGATTGTCACAGACCCCTTAACATCCATCCAGGGCACTAGGTCAAGAACCTGGATTAGAGGCTGCACCAATCTTGAAGCCAAGGGGTGGAAACAGGTTAAACATGCTCCTGCCACTGCCACTGTCCTCCTCCTATCCCCTGACCTATTTCTCCTGCCTGAACTGTTCCCTCTACTCTCCGGATTCTACCCCATTCTTCAAAGTCCCTCACTTTCAGAAAGCCTTTCTCAGCCAGTGCTATCTACAGACATTTCTCCTCTGATCTCCCAGTAAGCAACTTATCAGCGTTGCTATTTTGGTCCTTAATCATACACTTTCTTTGGATGCTTGTCTCCAGACATGTGTGTGTGTTGCCTGTATGACTAGATTGCAAGTGACTTGAGAGCAACACAATTTATCGTACTTCCTGGTGTATTCTACAAGAACCAACCATGTAGAAAACTACTAAATAAAAGGATACCATATGTGGTTTGAAGGTAGGTACTCACAAAATACTCATTCAATGAATGAAGCAAGAAATCTTCACTCTTTTCTTTACTCTTTTCCCTAATAGTTTAAGCTTAGCACTCTTCTCACACTCTGTCTGGAGCCCCCTTTCTCCAGGGCTCCCTGGCAAACTCACATTTATGTTTTGAAATCTCAGCTCAGAATCTTCAGGGACATCGTCTGTCCACAGTGTCTACCTCTTTTGCGCCCCTCCTCCTCCTGAGATTCACAGAATAGCCTCTAGAAGACCTCTGCCAGGTACCACCAGGCAGCACACTCTCCATGGAGGGTCTGCCCCCTGCCTGCTGGGGACACGTGAGGTGTACTGGGAACATGGCACATGGAGGAACATGCTTACCTACCTATGCATTTATTTTAACGTGCATCTGTAACAGTGGAACTAAGGCATCAGACCTATCAGTTCTCAGAGTCTATTCATTAGGATGAGGTTAAGTAAAAAAAAAAGAGACAGAAAGTAGGTTTAAAGAGAAATCACGAGTGAGTGATAGTCCTCTTGCTATGATTTCAAGGCAAAATTTGTAAAGGTGGGGTATATTCATTTAGTCAGTGTCTTTGAGCTCCACGCTAGCCTTTGGCAAAGGCACATGTTGTGACACATGTGTCTTCCTGTCCACCTCTTTTCCCAGGAGGCAGCTCCAAAAGGGCAGGGAACAGGCCTAACCCAGCCCTGTACCTCCCAGAGCTGGGGCTCAGGGGTGTGGCTGACTGAAGCAAATCCTAAGGGACAGAACTAGGAAATTCTGCCTAGCATCAGCTTTGTCTTCCTCAAAATCCTATTTTATCTGCTCCCTGGAACAGAGGGAAAGCAGGAAGATGGGAAGGAAGATCACAGCTCCTTTTCCTTATCACACATCCCCAAATGGTCCAAATAGGACCTTATCCTAATCTAATCCCACCAGGTGCCTTTGTTTGCTTATGTCTTCTTCCTACATATTTTAGACAGCATGAAAGCCTGCTTAGGCATGAACAAAGAGTTTTCTTTGCCTTTAACACAACTAACCCTGAACTCTCAGAGTCTCTTCATGATGAAGACTAGTTTTACCCACACAGGCTTTTGCTCACTTCAGGGAACAATAATCATTGCCTAGGTAATCATGGGTTCCTGAAAGAGAGGAAAAGCAAAACACGAAAATTGCACAGAGGGGAAACTTAGTCAACCAGCACCTGCCAGAAAGACTAAAGGGTGGGAATGGAGCAGAGAGGTTCCGCTGGGCTCTTCCCCAGGGAGGCCACTGAAACTTTCAAATTCTGAAGGTCTTTGTGTAAGACGTGAGGGGGTGTGGGGGACCCAGTAAGTATGGCTGGCTGGCGAACAAAGAAAGGAAAAGGGAAAGGCAAGGGTTGCTTCCACTTTTCAAGGTAACACAGTTGAACGAATCCAAGATTGGATTGGCTCTAATCACTGGTGATTCATTTTGAGAAAATCACAAAGGGCCTCTTTCCCCCCAGTTTCCGCTTTAGGGATTTCCCAGGCTAAGAGGGCAGCCCAGTTGGAGTCACAGGGTTTAAGAAACTAAGAAATGATAACATGAAACAGATCAACTACATGCCTAAGGCCTGTTAACCCTGTGTTTACAAGAATTCTTTTAACAATAATTTATCTACAATCAAATATAGATTTTTCTAAGTCTGTTTACTATGGGACTCCCACTTTGTTATTTTACACTGTATCTTCCCACTTTAAATGAATGGTCAGAGGTCTACCTAGAAAAAAAAATGACATGTTGAAGTTATAAACAATTATGTTTTACCAGGTATAATAAGGAGCAGCCCACTTTATGGGGAGTGGTTAGGTAGTTTTAATAGAAAGATTTCATGGAACATCAATTTAATTCACTTCTATTTGAAAGTAAGTTACCATTTTTTGAGTGCCTAGTGTATTCTAGGCACCTAACATACATGATTTCCTTTATTTCTCCCAAGAATCCAATGAGAAAGGCAATTATTGAGCTTTTAAGGAAACTAAGACCTGGAAAAGCTAAGGTGATTGGTCCATACCACCAGCAAGTAAGTGGCGGAACCAAGACAATGAGCCTCAGGTTTTATCTCTTCCAAATTATGTCATTCTACTTTCCTTATTGCCTTTCTAGGAACTCTATATAAAGACAGGACTTAAGAAAAGCAAAGAGGAATGAGACTTAGTATAACAGTCAAGTAAAATATGATTTATCACAAATATCCATAACATGTGGCATATCTCTTGCTATGAAATAATTGAACAACCTCACTTCTTCATTCATATGTGCCCGTCAGCCCCCATGAGTTCCCCTGGGCAAGTACCGGAAGGCCCCTCGATGCTCATCCCCCAGACAGATACACTCAAACCACATTGACATCACAGCATTTTGTTACTCGTTGGGAAGAGGAGAAGTGGCCATTTATGGGGCACGCATTTTTTTTAAATCTATTTAACTCTTGCTATTTGTGAGCACCAAGAGCACACCAATCACTTATTCCCATGAGGATCTGAGATTCTGAAAAGAAAGTTTCATCATGACGGCAGATTCACTTGTGTCATTTCTAATTGTAGAAATATCTTCTCTCACTATGAAATAATTGAACAACCAGAGTCAGTATAGATGGAAAAAGAGTAAAAGAGCTGAAATCTCTAAAAGGAGAGAAGAGTAGAGAGAGTAAGTACAAGGCCAGCCTGCTACGGGCCAGAGTGCATGACTGCCATACCCGGACCTGGTTGCCATAATGGGCCATCTTAAGTATTCATGTCATTGTGCTGCTTTTATTTTCTGAGTACTGGTTTCAGTGTTTAATGATAATGCATGGGGTACCATCTTCCCAGAAACAACCTCATTATTTGTGGACTGTCCGAAATTTGTTGCTCAATTTAGCAACAACAATAAATATAAGTACAAGGGCTTAACCTTTCTTATTACTGGAGAAGAGAACAACGTGCAGTTGCAGGAGCCAGGCCCTGGTGATATCTCCTCACAAGTTCTGATCACGTTTGTCCTGAGAGTCCTCTTGGAGTGTTCGGCCTCGGAATGTTTAACTTTTGACTCTCTAATGTGCTGTCATGCATAAACTTCTAGCCCCATCTATCCCCAGGCCAAATATCGGGGTAACGACTGACCTTTAGTGATGTTGTCCAGACCCTCTTAAGCCCCTTCTCCCACTCTGCGGCATTTTTGTAGGCTGCTGGAAAACACTGGAGCTGGTCAGGCTTACAAAGAACAAGGGATCTGCCTCCTCCTTAAAGATCCCATTGCACCAGCAAACTCTCCCTGGGACGTTTTGCATTCTTTGGATCTCCCAACTCTCCAAGCATAATCCTGGGCCTCTAGTTTACATTTGAGTTGAATTAAACTAAAATAGGAAGGGCACATATTGTTATTCCCATTTTCAGATGGGGAAACCAAGACTGACAGGTTAAAATGATTTGCTTGGCATTACAAACCTAAATGTTCAGACTGGCAGTGGATGAAATTCGAAGTTTAAATACAGAGTGTTTTAGTGATCATCAGAGACCCATTTTCAGGGGATGGATAAAGGTGAATGCTACGTGCTTAATGTATCGGGAAGAGCCAATGAAAGATGTGGCAGCAATGCGAGTGTCGTGTGAAGGAGTTGTGGGAGCCCTCCTGGAGTCATGCACTGTTAATGGCCAAGGAAGTAGACGTAATTTTTGTCATAGGTAGTTGAATGTGAGCTTTTAAGAATATAGGCTCACACTGTCACTAACTGACAGCCTAGAGGAAAGACACTTAAATTTCTCTTTGCCTCATTTTCCTCATTTTTCTTAGAAGTACAAATAATACCACCTATCTCACAAAGTTGTTTTATCTGGAAGAAATTAGATAGTCTAGATTTAGGATTTCTCAACAGTGGCATCACGGGCATCTGGGGCTGGTAAGCGTTTGTCAGGGAGGGAAGCAGGCTGTCCCGGGCAGTGTAAGATATTAAGCATCCTCCCAACCAGATGCCACTACGTCACCCCTACCCAGTCATGACAGCCGGAAATGTCTCCAGACATTGCCAAATGTCCCCTGTGAGGCAAAACGGTCCCCAGTTAAGAACCACAGAGTTAGGCAAAGGCCTTACTACAGTGATAGGCATACAGCAAGTACTTAAAACATCTTATTATGATTACTCCCCTATCTGCTGTTTCTTCCTTTCCAATATGACTTTTCTTTGACCTCTTCCAAATATCTCTATCTTCCCTCCCATCACTTGGATTTAAAACCTCCTCTGAGGAAGGAACCTGACAAACGTATTTATATTTGGGAGTGTTTTCACTTTAATCTGGATACCCCACCCTAAACTAAGGACACTCTCTTGAATGGGTTAAGTTAAGGCACCAGAGACCTGAGTAAGGCAAATATTTTAGGAAAGTTAGCTTTCTAACCTCTCAGAAGATGCTACAGAAGTGGTTGTATAACCTGTCCACTTGTAAGATGTGAAAAAATGGTTCCCAAAGTGTGTCTAGAACATCAGTTCTAAGTGGATGGAAGTAAGTGTTCTTCTAATGAGAGGGTTCTGTGGTTAAATGAATTTGAGAACTTCTGGATAGACCAAAATTGAACAGATCTCTTTACTTCTCAGGCCTTCTGAGTCTTTAAGCTGCTGCTATGCATTATGGTAATTCATGAAAAGATACAGTTTGTAGCCTTTCGCAAACTCATTTCTACATGGCACAATTTTGTAGGCCAGGAATCAGCAAACTACAGCCTTGGGCCAAATCTTATCTACCACCTATTTTTATAAATAGAATTTTTTTTACTGGAATATAACCATACCACTAATTTATATATTATTTATGACTGGTTTCATAATAAATGGTAATTTGAGTAGTGACAGAGATGCAAAGCATACAAAAGCCTAAATTCCTCACTATCTGGCTTTTTAAAGAAAAAGTTTGTCAACTCCTATTACAGGATGAATGGTCTGTGGAATACACCCTGGGAAACATGAGTTCAGAGAACCTCAATGTTGGAAAGGGTTGCAGAGGTCACCTGGCCCACCTGTAGCAGTGACCAGATCCTTCAGAATCACCTGGGGAGCTTGTTAAAAATGCAGATTCCTGAGATGGTGTCCTGACCTGCTGAACCAGAATGTCTCAGGGGAAGGCCCAGGAACTGGTGTTTAACCAAACTACTTACTAGTTCATACACACAGCTCAACTGAATGCCCCTGATCTAATCTGACTGCCAACCCTGTAACTGAAATCTCTCCTCAGGTATCTCTGGCCTCTTTCATAGCTCCAATGATGGGGAACTCACTACTTCCCAGTCTGTTCTACCATTGGTCTGAATCATTATCAGAAAGTCCTACATGTTGAACATAAATAATGTCCTCTAGGAATTCTACCTATTGGCTTCATTTCTCTCCACTCCCACTTATTGCCAACTATGGAGTGTATTTAAGCAAGAAGACAAAGGGCTAAGTTCCCCAGAAAAACCTACATTTTTTTCTTCCCTAGGTCTAGTGTTCCTCAGGAGGCCTGTCTGGCTGCTCCAGGCAGAATTTTAAACACATCCTGCTCTGTATTCTCAAAGTGCATTGACAGGTCCTCTGTTTGTGCATTCTCTACATTTCTGTAATTTAGTATTGTAGTAAAATGAACAGGCATCTGACAAAAGTCAAATAAACCTGAGGTCCTATCTCAGCCAGTCACTTCCTGGTTGTAAGTCCTTGGGCAACTTACTTTAGGCCTCCATTTTCTTCTTATACAAGATATGAAAATAGTGCCTACTTGGGGATAGTGCTGAGGCTTCAATATCACAGGTGTGGGGCTTAGCTCAGAGCTGGATCACAGTAATTCTTAATCAGTGTCAGCAAGGAAGGGGTGAGGTTGATACGTCCTCCACTGGGTATTGGGTTCTCCAAGGAAAGGACCAGCTATAACTTATCTTCTTTTCAATTCCCAGTGTCCATCACATAATAAATGCCAAAAAGTAAAGATTTACTGAAGGGATGAATAATATTGAAAGAGGGCAGATAACAGCACTCAAGAGCAGTAGCACCAGAGCTCATCTGCCTAGTTTCAAATCCCTTTACCACCTTCATGGGTGGTCTTGAGGAAAGAGCTTGATTTCTCTAAGTTTTAGTTTACTCCAGGGTACAATGAAGTCCCTCCTACAGTGGTTGTGAATATTAAATGAGATAATGCAGACAAAGCACCTAGCACATAACAAAAGTTAACTAAGGGCTATAATTATAATAATTATTATTACTATATTATTATTAATAATATCCCCTCAGCATGCCCCAGTGGTAGCTGGGGTTAGAGGCTTGCCTGGAAAAGATGTCTTTTCTCATGGAGAAGTCTTACCTCTGTTTTTTTCTATTTCTTAGCCTTAGATCCTTTGGGAAAGATATTGCCAGGGAGACAACTTGAAATTTGGGACTACGCTAATATATAAGAGAGGCCCATGCAAATCTATCCTGGAATTATATACATAGTAAATCCTGTGGCTATGCTGAGCTGCGCAGCTAACATTTCCCTCAGTGCCATAAACCACACACCCCTCATCAACCCCAACTGCTTGTATCATGTTAGGTGCAGATACAACAGTACTCAAGGGAGATGGAGGAATTTCTTGTGTCCAGATCAAATAAAGAAGAAACCATAAATACCAAGGCTCTGAGACATCAACATTTCCACTCAGAAAGCTCTTCGTAGTGCTAAACCTGCCTCTTTAATTCCTCAGAGATTTGTCCTCGATTACCTCCCTCTGAGTGGAAGCTAACAGCCAAAATGAGCACCTGAAACTGTTATCACACCTGCTTCTAAAGAGGAATAAGTTGAATGCTGAATGTCTTACTCTCTAGTCTATGAGCTGGACATTATTCGAGCCTCTGGGAGCAAAAGTCAGACACACAATTCTTGCCCTTATGGAGCTCATACTCCAGTGGGGGAAGATAAGACACTGACCAAATAATCACATCCATACATGTAAAATTTCAATGAAGAGTGTTATGGGTTAAGATTCAGAGTGCTTTGAGATCATATAATGGTTATTTGTCTACAAGGAGAACAGAGAAATCTTCCATTGGGAGCTAATTAAATCAGTGGAGGTCTGATGAACGAGCAGGAGCTATTTAGATAAAGGACCATGGGATTGGGCTGGAGAGTGATGCTGGGAGAAGAACAGTGCAAAGGCCCTGTGGCAGGAGGGAAGACAATATATGTCAAAGGAACTGACAGGAGGCCTGGTTGACTACAAAAATTAACTCAAAATGGATCAAAGAACCTAAACATAAAACCTTAAATTATGAAACTCTTAGAAAAAACATAGGGCAAAAGCTTCATGGCCCTGGCTTTGGCAATGATTTCTTGGGTATGACACCAATAACACAGGTAATAACCAAATACAGACAAATTGAAATTCATGAAAATAAGAAAACCTAGTATCAAAAGATACTATTAACAGAATAAAAAGGCAACCCACAAAATGGGAGGACATATTGGCACATCATGTATTTGATAAGGAATTAATATGCAGAATACAGAGAGAACTTCTAAAACTCAAGAACAAAAACCCAACTCAAAAATGGGCAAAAGACTTGAACAGACACTTCTCCAAAGAAGGTGCAAATGACCAATAAGCATATGAAAAGACACTCAGTATCACTAATCATTAGGTAAATGCAAATCAAAACTACAATGAAATACTACCTCACACCCACTAGGATGGCCACAATTAAAAAATCAGAAAATAAGATGTTGGTGAGATTGTGAAGAAACTGGACCCTTGTGCACTGTTAGGAATATAAAAGGGAAAACAGTATGGCTGTACCTCAGAAAATTAAGAAATAGAATTTCCATATGATCCAGCAATTCCACTTCTGGTTATATGCTCAAAGGAATTAAAAGCAGGGCCTTGAAGAGCTATATGTACACCCATGTTTATAGTAATATTATTCACAGTAGTTAAAACATGGAAGCAACCCAAGTGCCCACTGACAGATGAATGTATGAACAACTGAATATTACAGCTGAATACTCTTCAGCCTTAAGAAGAACACATGCTACAACATGGATGAAATTTTACATTATTCTAAGTAAAATAAGGCAGTCACAAAAAGACAAATACTGTATGATTCTACTTATATGAGGTATTTAGAATAGTCAAAATCACAGAAACAAGGAAATAGAATGGGTGACTCCCAGGGGGTGGGGGGAAGAGGAAGTGGGGTGTCACTGTTCAGTGAGTACAGAGTTTCAGTTTTACAAGATGGAAAGACTTTTGAGATGGATGATGGTGTTGGTAACACAACATTATATATGTATTTAGTACCACTGAACTTTACACTTGAAAATGATTAAAATGGTAAATTTTATGTTGTCTGTGTTTTAACACAATAAAAAACACTGAGGCAAAAAAATCTGGCATGAACTCAAGGATTCCCTGTGAAAAGCCACAAATAAGAGCTTTACTGCCCATGCTCTAGTCAAATGGAATATATAATTCCATAATAAAAATTCCAGTTGGAAAAATAATTATTTGCAGTAGCATAGAGGGTTTTACACAACCATCAGAGTCAAAAGAGAGTGGGTTCAAATTCCTTACTTCCTGGCAAGTGACAAGTAATACCTTCATCCTGACCCTCGGTGTTCTCCTGAGGACAGTGGAAATGATTAACCCTGACCTGCAGGGTTAGAAAGAGATGAGGTAAGGATTAAGTGTCAGTCATGTGTGTAAGCTGCCTGATAATGAGCCTAGTCTACATCTCTGTTAGCTCTTATCTTCATCAATGAAACACCATCCAGAAAGTACAGACACAACAGAAAGATAAAGGGTGATTTCTTTGAAGATAAGAAAGTTGTGCCATGTCTCCATTCCTAGCAGAGTAGATGATCTTCAACAAGGGCTGGTGGATTTAGAATTATAGGAGTAAAGCAGATTCTCAGAAGCCAAAGGAATGGGCAATGTGTTTCAGCCATTTTTTGGATCGGAGCTGTCAGAAAGAGCTATATTATACACTGAGTCAGTAATACACTCTGCTATTTTTCATTTAGTTGGATTCTATTTCATTAAAAAAAAATTTTTTGGACATGACTCAACCAAAGTGATTTCCTGATCTTCAGGCCATGACCCACCGTTTGAAAAACACCAGGGTACAGACTTCACATGCAAGTTCTTCCAGGAAGCCTTCCTGGAACAGCCTCACCCAGTGGAGGTTGTTCCCACGCTTTAATTTCTTTGGCCTTCATAAGCTCTTCTCTTGCCTTCCTAGACACATTCACTGTTGGTGTGTCTGCTCTACCCTCCTACCCTACTGCTTCATTACTTTATGTCCAGCATACATCACTTAAGGAGCTGGGACAGTTTAATATATATTTATGGTAGTGGGGGTAGGAGCAGATGGCTGGGGAAACTAGCATGTATTCAAATTAACCTGCACTGGCTGAGCATTGGCTCTGTGCCTTACACTACGCAAAGCCTAGGAAGAGGGTGAGGCTTTTCCAGATTCCCAAGCACTTGGGGTTGGGCATGAGCTCAGAGAGTGGGAGCAGAGCCCACAACCTCCTGTGTAAAGCCTCTGAGGGCTTCTGCAGAGATCTGGTAAGATCAGACCTTTACCCTGTCTGAAAGACACTTCCTTAGCAATAGAACAAGGCTCTATTACCTAAAGACAGAAGAATCTCCTTGCCAGGCTCAACTTTGTGGAAAAAAACATTTCCACTGAAAGTTCTCCCTCAAGGAGAACTCCCTCCCTCGGTGAAATGCACGGAGAATTAGATAGCAACTCTATGCAGATGCTTAATCCAGCAGGCTAGAAAAGAAATTGGTCTGTTTCTACTTCCCTCTTTAGGCTTAGAATGGACATTCAGGACTGAAACCGCTGAGAAACCAACCTGTTGAGGTGGAAAATAGTAGGCTTGTTAGGAGGCACACAGCACCAGATTCCCATTTTGCCTCTACCTGTTCACAAGCTGTTTGACTATGAACATGTTTCTTTACTTCTCTGAGCCTTTCTTTCCTCACCATAAAATGGACCAACAGTAACACCTATGGAATAGGTTGTTGGAACATTAAATGAAGTAATGCATATAAAGCCCCCAGTACAGTCCCAGGCAAATCATAAGTCTTTAATAAATGTGAACCAGAGTTATTATTTTTCAACACTCAAAACAGCATAACTGAGGAGAAAGAGGCAGTCACTTAAAACAGTTTTTCCTCCATCAAGCCAAAGGGCATAGTTTCCTGTGAGAAAATGTGGGTAGATTAGGCTGTGAATTCTCCTGGAATAGCAAAAGACTATCTCAGGAGCCGTTGTGTTATGCTAATGTGTAAATATTACTTAGCTGAGGATCATTTATTAGCACTGCAGAAACTGTCATTTGCCTCCTAAGCCTGCAGCTTTGTAGAAGGATGCCTCTGGGCTCAGAAGACTTCAGGCAGCCGCAGAGCTTTTAGGGAGCAAGTTGTGGTGGCTACTCTCTTGTGGCCTTAGGTGTCTGCCCCTTTCTTCCTCCCCTGGCTTTCCCACACAAGCCACAGGCCCTACCTGCTCCTTTGGGAAAGCACACCTCTGGGCCACTGTCTGTTCAAACACTAACCAAATCCCAAGGCCTTTGTCCTCCACGGAACTGTCCCTGAGAACTCTCGCTTGTAGCAATCTTTCCTTTCTCTGAGATCTTACAGTGAAAATTTAACATCCACTGCAGGGCTATTCAACAAAAATACAATGTGAGTCAGATACAGAATTTTACTTCCTAAGAGCCACATTAAAGAAAGTAAAAGAAATAGGTGAACTTGATTTTAAGAATATGTTTTGAAGTCTGGTATGTATTTTATACTTCAACACATTTCAATTTGGACCAGCCCCCTTTCCTGTGCTCAGCGGCCACAAGTAGCTAGGGGATTTTGGAGACTTAGTAAAATTAATCAATTAATTATCATTACTATGTTTTTAAATATTGATTACATGTTGAAATGGCAGTATTTTGGATACATTGGGCTAGATAAAATATATCATTTTTCTTGGACACTCTCTGGCTCTTAGGGGCCCTTTCACCAGAAAGCAAAGACTTAGCCCCCAAGCCCCAGCTCTTTTTCCCTGAACTTCCCACAGCTGGGTCTGCCTCCAGGGCTAACAGGCAAGTGGATGGAGAGAAGAAAAAATCTACAGTTATTCCCTCAACTCTTTAAACCACAGTTTGAGTCATAGTCTTCTCTGGTCAGAGAAAAGCTTTCCCTTCACACAGGGTTTTAGGAGCTTGCCTAAATCCTGCTGCTGTTTGCATCAGCTAGGATAGCAGATTCCAGGACAGAAGTTTGCCTGTGGGCTGGGGTAGGAGAGGAAGAAAAAACACAGGGGTTGTCCCCACTCTCTCTGTCCTTTAGGGTCCCCATCCACATTCCTTGGACCAGAGCAGGGGCTTTTCTTGGCGCTTTTTCTGTGCCCTTGTGTGTTTGAGGAGACATGTCGTCTTTGAACCCTGGCTAGAACACGTGGGAGTAAAAACCCCAGGAAACTTACAGTCTCAATTTTACTTAGAGCTCAAGTTTCCTTTCCCAATTCAATTGCCCCTGCTTACTTGTCAGAGTCCTCAGATAGAGGTTCTATGTCTTTTATCCTGGGTTTTGGTTGCATTCAGTGGCAGAAACAAGCTGGAGTGTGCTTACTCCATCTTAAACAGGACCAGAATCCTCAGGAAACATTTTTTCCTGAGTGTTATACTGCATTCAACCTCTGTGACACTTGATCATCCACAAATGGCATCAGTAGAAACTTTAGATTGGATTAATTACAATACCATATTCCCAGACCATGCCAAGTATCCATTAGATTCACATACTTTGAAAGGAAAAGAACTGGCTTTTTGCATTGAGAACAGACACAGGGATTTCAACACTTGTCCTTGAGTCAGGAATGAACTAAGAAGAATAGTTGACTTTTTTCTTTGTGAAAAGTTTAACATCTACATTATTGACTGTGTCACATATGTGTTTAATTAGGGAATGTATGTTGCCTCCATGTTTTCAACCACATTTTTGTAAACATCTGACTTGATAAGGCAGCTGTGGGTTTTATTTATTTGGAATCTCTGATCTTCACTCATAGGAGCCTTACGTTTCCTTTTATGGTAGACAATAGATTTTGAAGTAAGTTATTTTGTGTTACTGCTGAGAAGTACATCCATTTATACAGGCCAACTTATTGCCAAAGTTATTGTCCACTTAACCATAAAGGAAGTGATCCACACCTCAAAAAATCATTAGAAGGCCACTCATTACTTTGGACACATTATGTGCCCAAATAATTCACACAGCTGATAATGCACTATTAAGATGAGCTAAATTCCAGAAAATGTGAAATAATTTGATAGTTAAGAACATTAGAAAAAACAGTTATTGGAAATGATAATGTGGATATTTGCATAGTAATATGTACTGCACAAAATGTTCTTATTCAATTGATTATTCATTCTTATAGTCATCATTTATTGTCTATTATGTGTCATCAGTTTGCTAAACACCCTCATAACTCATAATTTGTGAGTAACCTTAGGTGTGTTCCGCTTTCAACCAACCCTTATACATAAAAGTCTGAATTGACAGAACAGATATAGTGAGATCTATACAAATAGAAATTGTTGACTTTTTAAAAAAACAATTAACTTCAAAATGTTTCCATTTACAAACATTAAGGCTCCACATATTTTGGGGGACTGTAGACTCTAAGTAATACAAGGGGCAAAAGGCATGGGCTGTGGACTCAGAAATGCTTAGCTTTAAATCCTTGAAATTAAATTAACCCTCAACTTTGTCATCTGTAACTTTTGGAGGATAACAGTACCTATGTCAAAGGACTTGGGCTCAAGTGTGCCTGATACAATGCAGCTCAAGTTTACAGCACAGTAAAGCACATGTATGAATAAGCTTGATAGGGAATATGCCAGCCTCAAATATTTGAATTTTCATTTCACAATTCCTATCTCAAATGAAGTAACTTTAATACTCATCTTATTTTCTTGGACTATTTTTATCTTTATCACTTATTAAGATTAAGCACCCACAAGGTGTGTTTTGAGGATCTACAGAACCCATGTGAGACATAATCTGGCTCTCTCAGAGTTTACCTGCAAAAAAGACAAGATGTACTTTAAAAGATTATCTTCAGGAATGAGGATTATTTGTGTTGCTAAACTCTGTGCCAGCAAGAGGGCAGGGTTCATTCACTCCTCTCTTCATGTCTCCCTCACTGGGTGGTGGTTTTAATGAAATAAAAATACTTAACCGCCTTCTTGAGCTTTCAGGACGGGTTGTTGAGCCTTTCATTAGAGTGAGCAGAAAGCAAAGCCAAGATGTCATCATACTGAGAGAGTTTAGGAAGTTCATAATCACTGTAACAGTAATATCATTCATTAAGTACCAGCTGAGAGGTAGACTTTTTGCTAGGTGTTTTCACATTCAATCCATACAATAAGGCTATTTATTACCTTCATTTCACCTCTGTAATGCATGAGGCTTAGAAATGCTCAGTAACTTGCACAAACCAAAGGGAGCCAAGCCCTAGTTGAAACCCAGGAGTGTCTGCTTTTTTAATATTATTCCTTAGCTCAGCTCAAGCACATGTAATATTATAGAACAAAAATGTCTGCTTCTCTTGAGTATCTTCCCTGTTAGACTTTCTTCAATAGGTAAATTCTAATGATCAATGTGTGGCACTTGAACTACAACTCCCTCATTTCTATCCCTGTCAGACATTACTAACTGATCACAGTGCTCTTTTCCAAAAAAACTGGAATTAGCCTCAGAATCCTTCCCAACACAGTATGCCCAAGCACACAATCTCAACCAAAATCCATTTGACATCTCTTCCACAACACTTGTTATTGACTCTAGTAATAGCACATATTACATGTTTAAATTATGTCCTTCCCTTTTAGTTTTAGCTGTTAGGACTTCAATAACAGACCAGTCATCTTCCTAAATCCAGGCCTTTGGACACAGTCTACCAGGTAACACAATGGGCACTGAGTAAAAGTTTTCTTGGATCAAATGTAAGTAAATACTTTCAGTTTAAATCTACTTGACTACCAAATGCTAAACATGTGTTATTTTTAATAATTAGAATACTTAACATTTATTAAGCATTTACTATTTGCCATGCATTGAGCTAAGTAGTTCACAGATACTTGTTTAAAACAATGATTCCATAAGATAAATATATTACCTGCATTTTATAAATAATGATACTGAAATTCAGAGAGCTTAAATGATTTGTACAAGGTCACAGGCACCAGGTATTCTCACCCCCAAACCCAGTCTTAACCACTATATTGGTTACAGCAGAAAACCCACACAAAACATACTTTTTCATCTCATAGTACATTCTTATTACTATACTACTGTCAATTACTGGCTTTCAAGAACTTTGCCAGGTGATCCCTGAGCTTTATTTCAAAATTTTACCAGAAAATTAAGTATCTCTCATTGTTTCTTTTGGGGTCCTCCCCACAAAAAAAAAGACCATGAATTAACAGATGAGAAATCAAGGTCCTGGGGAAGTCTCTCTCTCCTTTCCAATTCCTTAACACTAGAACAAACCACTTCAGGGTCTACTTGGTGCTGGCCACTGTGACAGGGGTACAAAGGTGAGTAAGACTTAGTACCTGACATCATAGTATTCACAGTCTACTGTGGAGGCAGCCACATAATGGCAATGGGGCCACCATCTAAAGAAACCGGTAATGCTACATGTAAATGAGGAAAAGACACTCAGCTTTGCCTACAGAATCTCGAGTGGTAGAAAAGAATCACCCAGGAGGTTAAAAAAAGGAAGGGTACACCACAGAAATAATATATGCAACACTGCACTTTAGAGTCAAAATCCAGGCATTTCAGAGCATTGACTATTGATTTCAAAGTCCTTAGTATGTACCCTTTATCCCTCTCAAAATGGTTTGGGATCTTTCAAATATAACTCCACAGGTCTGCCCTGGAATTCCAGATTCCAGGCATTGAGCCTATGATCATACATATGCTTCATACATCAACACATGGAACTATTCTTCTATTTATTTATTATTTTAATGCAGTGATTGATCATGGTGTTGAAGGGGATCATGAGTTTTTGAGGATTTTAGCTCACCTTTTACATACCCTGAGGGTCCACCTTCTGAAACCAATGAATAGCTCATAAGCATACCCTTTCAGAACTGAGACCTTCAAAAAGAGGCACATAAATTCCCCAATTTCCTATGAAAGACATTATTCAAGCGTCCTCGAGTGACAGATGGTCTAATAATGTGCAAAAACGTGCTCCTTACACTCTGAGGTCAGCTCTGTTTTACTTGAGTTTTTCATTCACACAAGTACCATCTGGAGCCCACATCCTCTATCTTTAGCTTTAAATAAATCCTGATTTACCTCAGAAATATTTGACAAGAGCCTGCTTCTAGAAAAAATGACCAATTTCTCCTTTTTGAGGCACGCTTTTGCAGTATATGACACCAAGTAGGTGCTTAGTAAATGGTTGGCCCTTAGGATACTTATCAGGATGCTACAAAGGAAGCTATTGGGAGCAAAGGTTGAGGAACTGCAGCTAAAACTCGGTCTTTGGTATGCACGTGTGTGTGGGCCGGTCTGGAAAGATCAGCATTATTTTCTTTCAGTCGGAGCACCCTGATCGAAATTAAAGCTGCACGTGTTACATCGACATTTTGACTCAATACTGCTAAAGTTTCTCTGCCAAACATCTTTTCAGCTCTCAGAATTTTAAGTCTGGGGCACATTTTGATCTGATGATGTATGTGTATAGAAGAAGAAAGGATGAATGCTTGAAGACAGACTCCAAATCCTGAAGGGATCATGTGCTGCTGTGTTCCTTGAAGAGCCTGAGGCACGCTTTCATTGGGTCTACCCCGTAACATAGTGGTGGCATATTTGTGGCTAAAACCTTGCCTAAGTAATATGGCCTGGGTACCCATGCTTTCTCTCTGGGACAAAATGAAGGTGCATGAAGGATTTCATCAGTAATTTCAAGGTGTTATCCAAGCCAGTCGTGAGTCCGATGTACTCTGGAAAATGCCTTAAGCATTTAAGCTGAGCTACTGAGAAAGGCAAGGAAGCTAATCCAGCTACTCTTTTCTGTGCCAGCCATTCGGCCCACAGATGCTCTGAGCACTGGTTTGCTTGCCAGGACTGGGAAGTGGAAATGGACCACTCCTGTGCTTTTGCAATGACTTCCCCTTAAGAACAGGAAAGCATTCCTCCCTCCTTAAAATGGAGCCGGATGTAGAGTCAACTAGTTCTAAACTCTTTTTCAAGCTTGATTAGTAATCTTTTAAGTCAATTATTGTTAGGAGGGGAGTCCTACATATATATATATACATATATATATATTTTTTTTTTTCATGAAAATAAGGAAATGGGTAATTCCAAAATTTTGGGCCAGGAAGGAAATCTGGAATTGTACCATGTTTTTTACCTTTTGGGGAAACAATTCTAAAAGCTTCTTCATAAGTTTATTTAGAAAATCACCCATAATTCCATTATCTAACAATAATGTTTTTACCATTTTTATATTTAAAAATCTGGTCTTCTCCTGTACTCTGAAAACTACAAGACACTCCTAAGAGAAATTAAAGAGGACACTAAGAAATAGAAATTCATCCCATGCTCTTGGCTAGGTAGAATAATTTTTGTCAAAATGACTATACTACCTAAAGCAATCTACAGATTCAATGCAATCCCTATCAAACTACCAACAGCTCTCTTCAATGAACTGGAACAAATGATTCTAAAATTCATATGGAACCGCAAAAGACCCCGAATAGCCAAAGCAATCCTGAGAAGGAGGAATAAAACAGGGGGAATTACGCTCCCTGACTTCAAGCTCTACTACAAAGCCACAGTAATCAAGACAATTTGGTACTGGCACAAAAACAGACCCACAGACTAGTGGAACAGAATAGAAAATCCAAACATTAACCCAAACATGTACAGTCAATTAATATTTGATCAAGGAGCCTTGGATATACAAGGGGGGATGACAGCCTCTTCAGCAGCTGGTGTTGGAAAAACTGGACAGCTACATACATATAAGAGAATGAAACTGGACTACTGTCTAGCCCCATACACAAAGGTAAACTCAAGGTGGATCAAAGAACTGAATGTAAGTCATGAAACCATAAAACTCTTAGAAAAAAACATAGGCAAAAATCTCTTGGACATAAACATGAGCGACTTCTTCATGAACATATCTCCCCGGGCAAGGGAAACAAAAGCAAAATGAACAAGTGGGACTATATCAAGCTGAAAAGCTTCTGTACAGCAAAGGACACCATCAGTAGAACAAAAGACATCCTACAGTATGGGAGAATATATTCATAAAAAACGTATCTGATAAAGGGTTGACATCCAAAATATATAAAGAACTCATGCACCTTAACAAACAGAAAGTAAATAATCCAATTAAGAAATGGGCAGAGGACATGAATAGACACTTCTCTAAAGAAGAAATTCAGATGGCCAAAAGGCACATGAAAAGATGCTCCACATCGTTAATCATCAGAGAAATGCAGATTAAAACCACAATGAGATATCACCTCACACCAGTGAGGATGGCCAACATCCAAAACACAAACAACAACAAATGTTGGCGAGGATGTGGAGAAAGGGGAACCCTCCTACACTACTGGTGGGACTGCAAATTAGTTCAACCATTGTGGAAAGCAGTATGGAGGTTCCTCAAAAAACTCAAAATAGAAATACCATTTGACCCAGGAATTCCACTCCTAGGAATTTACCCTAAGAAATGCAGCAGCCCAATTTGAAAAGGACAGATGCACCCCTATGTTTATTGCAGCACTATTTACAATAGCCAAGAAATGGAAGCAACCTAAGTGTCCATCAGTAGATGAATGGATAAAGATGTGGTACATTTACACAATGGAATATTATTCAGCCATAAGAAGAAAACAAATCCTACCATTTGCAACAACATGGATGGAGCTAGAGGGTATTATGCTCAGTGAAATAAGCCAGGCCAAAAAAGACAAGTATCAAATGATTTCACTCATATGTGGAGTATAAGAACAAAGAAAAAAACTGAAGGAACAAACAGCAGCAGACTCACAGAACCCAAGAACGGACTAATAGTTACCAAAGGGAAAGGGACTGGGGAAGATGGGTGGGAAGGGAGGGATAAGAGGGAAAAAGGGGCATTATGATTAGCAGACGTAATGTTGGGGGGGCACGGGGAAGGCTGTACCACTCAGAGAAGACAAGTAGTGATTCTATAGCATCTCACTACGCTGATGGACAGTGACTGTAATGGGGTTGGTGGGGGGGACCTGATGAAGGGGCGACCTGTGCAATATTATGGTTTAATAACCATAATATTGCACATGTAATTGTAGATTAATGATACCAAAAAAAAAATCTGGTCTTCTACATAAATATTTAAAAAGTAAAAGGGGGAAATCGTATATAAAATTTTGCAGAATGAACTTTCTTCCTAAAAATATTGTGACCATTTCCATATATACTTAATTTCTAAATATTTTCAAAACCTTGACACTCACTATGCTCTTCTTTTATGCCCATGACTAATTTATTTTATAATTGGAAGCCTGCACTTCTTTATCCTCTTTGCCCACTTCCCCACCCCATATTCAAATGTCACCTAATAATCCACAGAATCCACTTTAAGAAACACTATGTAAAATCAAACCAGGAAATGTATCATGGCAGTGAATAGAGAGGCTCCAGCAAGAACGATCTCAGTTTGAATTCTGACTCTCCCCCTAACCAACTGAATTAGCATGGATACTATGTAAATACTTAATATCATAACATATACTGAGCACCTGCTATGTAGCAGACACTTGCTAAGGACCTTACATGTAATAATTTCACTTAATCCTACAACCTCATATAGCCAATACTATTATATGCATACATGGCAGAAGAGGATACGAAGGCCAAAGAATGTTTACTACTTAAAATCACAAAACAAATACATGAACTTGATCTGGCCTGTGTCTACTTCACCAGATTGAGTTCCCCTGTTCTCCTCTAGTCAGAGATCTGGCCCCCTGGTTTGTTCCCGATACCTGGATACTTCCTTCTCCTAGCCTCAACATCACCTCCAACACCCCTCCTTCCTTTTTACCTTTTATATGTTCCCTTAAATGTCACTTACTCCAGGAAGCCTCCCTAATACCCTATTCTGTACTTTGGCCACCTATCTTTTCATTTAGAGCATTTATGGGGATTAATGCTCTTTGTGGCTATGAGTTCAGTGTATCTCCCCAGCTGGTTCCAAGATGCCCTCACATCTGTATCTCACCCCACAATGTGAATAATTGGATCATTAGTGACACATCATTCTCAATTATTTAGCTACCAATACACCCAGTTCCTCTGGCTTGTTTTTAATATACTTCCAGCATGACAAAGAGGAAGGACAAGAGATGAGTGAAACTGCTAAGTTAAATCAGAGGACTTTGGGTAAGGAACCTTGGGAAGGAAGGGGTTGTGAAAGCCTGGTCCATTCTGTATTCCTCTTAGGACAGAAGCCTGAATCTCAGCATACCATTTTTTGCCAAAAGAGTACATGCATGGTTGTGGAGGAGTACTATTGCATTCACATGACCTTTTTGGCAACATGAAGCATTAAGCCCACAAAACTGTTACCAAACAAAAATTTTAACATGCCAGGTCCTGACCACAGAGCTTCTCGTACCCTGGGGAGTCTCAGGGAGGAGCAGGGTAAGTGGTATGTTGTTCTAAGGCTCACCAATTCCACACACTTCCTCATATAAAGGGGAGCCATTGCCTCAGTCTCCATGGTCAAATAAATAAAGGAAATGCTGCAGCAAACCTTGTCTGGAAAGCTTACAGGGCACATTAGAGCATTAGAGAAGCTAAGAGGTACTTGAGGGAAAAAATATCTATTTAAGTTTACACAGTTCCTAGTTCCTAAATTTATTTAGCCATGTTTAGCCATAGAATGCTGGCTTGGATTAAGTTGTGCCAGAAGCAGAATCTGAAATGAGGATTTAAATACAAGCAGTTTTATTTGGGAGGTGAATTTACAGAAAGCATCAGGAGGGGAGACAGGAAGTGAGGTTGGAAAGGGAAGGAGGCCAACCCAGGGTGCATTAATGAGCAGGTTTACTTCTGTGGGTACCTGGGACTCACCCATGCTGGGGACTGATGATGGGAAGAGCATGCCTCAGAGGTGACCCATCTTAGGAGCGAGGAAGCTGGATATTTACCCACCAACTCTCTTCAGTCACAGACTGAGGGCTGCTTCCACGGTCACTGACCCTGGAACCGGCAGCCTGCCCTGCACTGCACCTGGAGAATGCGATCAGGCAGAACACCAGGTGCTTCAGTGGGGCACTCATGTTGTTGTGTATAGTAACTATGAGTGCTGAGGGATAATGGATGGGTCCTTACAATGTCTGCCACAAAGTGTCCCCCCTCTACTTTTTTATTTTTCATGCGGGACACCCATTAACACCTGGTGGAACTAATATCTGAGGAACAAAATTCAGAAACAGAATTCTAAAATTTGGAAATCAAGCAGTTCAATGAATTCCAAGAAAGTTCCATTTAGCTGAACACACAAAGCCAATGTTATGCTATAGCTGATAAAACTCCAAAGAGAATTTCTATAAATGACACCAAATACCGGTTCATATAAATCTCAAGGCTCAGCAAAAAATAGCCTTGGAAAGTCCTAACTTATGGGATGCTACATCAAAGAGCCCTCTAAGGATCCAAACTTGGAATCAGGTTCTAACTTGTCTGTGAAAGGGAAACGTCAACTTTCCCACAACCAAGGGCACGGGCCATAGCATACTAAGTGTGTCCTGTGTATGGTGATGTCAGGCTATATCCACAGCAGGCGCAGGGTTGTCTACCTGTAGAGATGTAGACATGACAAAGACATGGAGCTCTGAGGACCCCATTCTCATGGAATGTCTTACATTCAGGCTGAGGCAGACAATACAATACAATATTAACAAATCAATAGAGAAAATAATTGTATATAGTGGTAAGGGATATGAAGACATTCAAGAGGATAATAGGAGAAAGGACAGCTAGGGGAGAATGACTTTAGGTTGATTGATCTGGAATGGCTTCTTAGAGGAGGCGAAATATGAGCTGACACCTCCCTGATTCATCAGAATAGAAAGCATTTCAAGAGGAGGAAACAGCAAGTGCAAAACTCTTGAGATGGGAATAAGACTGGAGTATTCCAGGACCCAAAAAGGGCTTGGAGTAGTCCTATGAATGAGGAGTGGAGTGTGATTAGAAAAGGCTGACAAGGAAGGCTGCAGCTGGGACTTGTCGGGAAATTTGGTTTATTTTCTCATCCATTTCTCATTCTTAAGAAAATAGCCTCAAAAAGCATCAGAGAACATTTGCTGAATACGTAGTGATACTCCCATGTTCCTAGATTTCTGGGAAACTTAAGGGAATTCATCGAACTGTCTCCAGGCAGCCATCCCTTATGGTCTCATCCCTTTCTGCAGCATCTCCCACCAAAATCTCAAGTTGCTTCATAAATTCAAACCAGTCCCTACAAGCTGAATGTTAACCTGCTCTTCAAAGCCTTGAGCCCCAGTCCCAAAAAGCAGTAATGTAAAGAAACAGGGTACCGTGTCACTAGGACCCACTTCTTGTTGGCAGGAAGTCAGCTGAGCCCACACCATCTGATCGCTACCCAGCCTCAGCCCTTGGCACGCCCAGGGCAGCCCCCTTCTAGACTCTGCCTTCAGCAGCCCTGCAGGGAGGTTCCCAGGTGGAGCAGCCCCAAGGCTCGCCCGAGGCCTGGCCCCTGGGAACTGTATTGGAGGGTCTGTCTCAGGAGGGCACTTAGTCTCATACTGCAAGAGACAGCCGAGTCTTCACTCTCTGGAAGGTCAGGATCAGAAGAAGAGGGGAAAAAGAGGCCACATCTTGACCTCTGGGGACCAGGACACCACAGCAGAGGGCTCTATCTGGGGGCCTGGAAAAACCTAAATTCTATTTCACAAGCAGTTATCAGGCACCTGATACATGCTGAGGACTGTGACATCAATGTCAGAGGAGACAGAGAACTTCAGAAGAGTGGGGGCTGGGAAATTCCTCAGCTCACTGGTTTCTCTGGTTTGATGGTGGTTAATGGGGCCAAACTGGTACATGCAGGACTATACATCTCCCTTGTTATTGTTACTCATGAGAACATTTTTTTAGGCTGAGGAAGAGGCAACAGAGTCGTCAAGAGACATGGGGAAATGAGCAGGACAGGAAAACAGCTCATGGGAGCTGAAACAATGGCCCCTTGCCCCCCAGGAAGAGCAGCTCTGAGGACTGGGTATTTGGATGTCTCTCAGAAGTTTCTTTCCCATCCTCACTACCTTTGCCTGTTGCTTCTGCTTTTCCCACTGCCGCTGGGTCCTTCTCCAGGACCTTGTTTTTAACATGCCCCTAAACAGACACTCTGGGTTTGAAAGTCAACTTTTACTCTTACCTTGGGCAGCTTGCCCTACCTCTGCGAGCCTCGGTTTGCTCAACGGTAACAGGTGGATATTAACAGTACGCCACCTTACATGGATTTTGTGAGGATTAAGTGAGTTAGTACATGAGAGCAGAATGGTGTTATTTCTACTAGACTAGCATGATCATTGCTGGTCCCACTAACGGTGGCCAGGGAAGCAGGCTCTCGTGGACAAAATGGCTATTTGCCAGTGTCCATTTCACTTGAAGTCAGCTAAGCATGTTTAGAATCTCATAGACTCCTTTTCTCTACATGACAGTATGTTTCAGAATAAATTTTAAAACTTTTAAATCTTACCATAAAATAATATAGGTTCATTAAAAATAATTTACAAAAGAAATAGTCTAACAAAAAGCAGATGAAAATCAAGAGTAGAGGACATGATTTTTATCTGCCTACATTCCTCCTTTTGGGGAACCAGCTCTCTCGACTGCACGAGAACCCTGCTCAATCCCTGCGGTTTGGATGGAGCTGACCCTGCTGTGGGTGTGGGCCAGCGGACCAGGCCAGTTCTCTCCTGGGACTTCTGCTGGACCTACTGAAAGATGTTCTTTTCTTTTTCGACCTATGAGATTTATGATTAATATGTTTGAAGCTTCTGATGGTGAAGAACAGAAAAGAAAGCAGATTCCAGCTTTGTTAATGGACAGAGGGAAGGGTGGAAAGTGAAAGATCCCAAATGACAGTTTGGATGGCAGCTGGATCCAGTGGTGCTGACAGTGTAACCTCCATATATGGGCTACAAAGTTGTAGAGCCAATAGTGTTTTCTTATATTTATTTCACTTAAACCAGCTTCCGCTGAGATTCTGTTACTTGTAAGCAAAATCATTTGATCAACCATCCAGAAATAATCACATTTCCATTTGTGTACATATCCTTCCAGTCTTTTTTTCCCTCTCATTCTCTCTGCATAGCTTTCTTTTTTAAATAAAAGTGGGTCTTAATCTATACATTTTAACACTTTTTTCCTTCCTAATCCTGTTACAAACTTTACTGCCTGTGACTAGCATCTAAGTCTTTTGGAGAGAGGATAGAGGATCGTCAGCTGCGCCCACCCCCACCCATCACCCTTCTGCCCCCAGGAAGGTATTTCTGAGGACAAGGGGCTATCCCACAACATCCACAGAACGGCAGTTCCTTCCACATTCAGGTCAGCACCACTGGGCTGCAGACCATCAGCTCTGATAGATACTTTGGCCTTAGATCAGCTTGGATTCCTGCCTGGTCTTTCAAAACACTTTCCTTTTAAAATCTCCATACCCAGCATTTTCCATAAACATCTTACTGCCTTTTTTAAGTGGAAAGAAATTCAAGGATGAGCATATTGTATATTAATGGTGGTCTAGTGACATGTAACACAGGCAATATCATGAATCCAAAGTGACACACAGAATACATTCAACTGCCAAATAACCATTTGGAGTCTAACTGAAAGTTGAAAATTTTGTAATAATGTGGTAGGAATTATACCTGTAATTCTTAAAGAAAACCTGAGGTGAAGTAGCCTTTGCTTTATAATTAGCATGATGAAATAATTCAGGCTACAGAACATTTGCTAGCAATCATGGTGCTTGCTTGCTCCACTCACAGCTCAAAAATAACAGCAAAGTTTGTTTTGCTAATCTCTCCTCTGGATTTGTGAATTATTTGTTTTTATTATCTTAAAGATAAACCGGAAAGAAAAATTCAAGGCAGTGGGAATTTTTATAAGACAGAACATTCAAGTTGTCTTTGGATATGGACGCCACATTTAATTTAATAAAAACCAAAGCAGACCATGTTGGAAGCTCTAATGCAGGAATGTGTTTATAATAAGGGAAGTGCCACAGGTCAGAAACAAACATGGGCTTTGAAACTGAGGAGGATGGTCCTACCTGTCATTCCTTATTCTTCTGGGTGATTCTGAGCAGGTCACATCACCTTCCTGGATGCTGACTACGTTCTCTAAATAGTGGTCACAATCATACCTGCTCTGCCCATCTAAGAGGCTGTGAAGAAAAACAAAGGAAATAACATGCTTTAGATTATTAAGACTTTTTTATAAATACAAAGAATAAACTGTAACATTATTATAATATTCACATAATGTTCTCTAGAGTTTACAGCATGCTGGCACATCTAACAGACGGTGTTATTGTTACAATTCCTGGCCATTATTGCTCTCTACAGATCACAAATCTCAGCTGCTTGAGGAGTGGTAAGAAATTTAGTTTTAGAGTTAGACAGTCAGGGATTTCAACCTCAGCTCTGGCTGTGTGAGCTTAGGCAAGTTAGTGACCTCTCTTTGATCTTGGATACATACTTTATGAAGTGGGGATGAGGAAACACCTGCCTTACTGCCTGAAACGTTTTTGGTAGAAAATAGATATGCATACCTTTATTACAGTAAGGAATAATATTCAAATATTAGGGGCAAACAGGCTGATAGATGAGTATCCTAACAGTAACAACATCATAATACCTGTCAATTTTTTTTTTTTACCACTTTCTTTGAATGCAATTCTGAAACCTTCCCAGTGACACTCAGAACAGTTCTATGGGGAAAAGCCTGTTATTTTCACTTTGTGCCTGAGGAGACTGAGACAGGCAGGGATGAAGTATTTGTCGAAGGCCACCCAGGTGTAAGTGGCCTGGGTGGGATTTGGCACAGGAAGTCTGGGTCCAGAGCCTGCCCCTGTAACCTGATACTGCATTGTCTTTCTAATTGCTACCATTTATTGACCACTTACTGTGTGAGCAATGCTCTATCACTCTTCCAAGTGCATAAGATTTATTAACTCTTAATACTCGCAGCAAACAATGATTAAAGTTATTATTTAGTTAAAACCCTAATGCCTAGTTAAGTTTGGTTTTCAGATAATAAGTAATTTTTATTGTAAGTATGTCCTATGCAATATTTGAGATATACTAAAAAATATTAATTACATTAAATTAAAATTAAAATTTAAGGGGACAGCCTGTATTTTATCTGGCAGCCCTACCATTAGATAAGGTGGGAAGTAATCTAGTTCCTGGTACTGAGGGGACTTCAGAAAATAGCAACTCCTACCATTATTGTTATTTTTAGGTAATTTTCACATTTGTTTTCAATTGTTCCTCTAGTCCAACTAAAATTAGAAGCTATATGCATGAAAAGAATAATTATGATATACTAATAAAACCTGAAAATAATGATGCCTTTATAACTCTCACAAAAATTATCTAAATGAAACCTCATAATAACCCTGTAAAGTAAATATTATGCCCATTTAATAGCAAGAAAACTGAGTCTCAGCACCATTACATAATCTGTCCAAGGGCACACACACACACACAAAATGGAGCATCATATTCTAGTCCTTAGAGTATGAGAGCCATGTTACTGAATAACAATGAAGAAAACAGGTAGGAGTTTGGAGTCTAGCCCCAATTCCTGTTAATGGCCTTACACATCTGAAAACTGAAGGCATGGTCACCTACGGTAGTAAAGCCATTCAGCAGCAAAAAAAAAGGTGCAGAGATAAAGCATCTTCAAATATCACTACTAAATTTAACAAGATCATCACACACACTCGCTTTTTTCCTTGGCTATTTCTATGATGCCACAACCCTCAGAGATGCATCTGGATAGTTGCTAATTTTGAGAAATTTTATGTTCCAGACACCTTAAGAAGAACCTTACCATTCTAAACAATAACCAAGAGGTAAAATTCCCATTGCATATGCAGGAAAACTGAGGCTCTGAAAATTAAGTCAGTGCATATAGTTAAACTTCTAGTTAGAAAGCGGCAGAGCTGAGCCTGCACGCAGTCTGATAGGGAGCGCTCCACCACCTACTCGTGTGGCAAGTACATGATTCATGTGCTCCTGTGCTTTCCCATGCCCACTGCAAACATTATGGGTCAGCCATGGTACTCTTTCTGTTTGAACCTGGAAATGACCACAGAATCCTTCTGTAAGCATTACTCTGGATAGCCACAACTCGTCAATAGCAGCAGATATTCAGTCATACTACCAGCTACATCTGCATCACCTCCTCCTGATGGTCACCTTTATCTTAATGGTAACAGTGAAAAATAGTCAATTCTACACACTGTGGGATACATGCTACTTTACAAAGACTATTTGGCAATGGAACTGAGATGTGATGGTTCAGAGGAAGCAGCCAACTGCCACTTATAAAGAAAGTGATTATGCTGCGGGAAGAGCCCAGGGCTCTCTGCCACCAAACCAGTTGTGAAGCCACCATTTCCAAAGTCTCGATGTTGCTTTGATGGTCTATTGCTTCCCAGGAGGAAGACTGCACTCTGCTCTTTGCCAACAGTGAAGCCTAGAACGCGGCCCTCTCTGAGGAGTTAGGTTTAATTCTTGGACAGCAGGCTCTCCCAGGCTAATGACTGGTTTGATGTTGGGAGTGTCCTCGGATCATGACACACAGTAGAGATCTGGGAGAGCAACAGGTCATTACCATGGCTTCCTAGTCCATAAACCAAGCCTAGCTGGTTTCCCTCCTTGTGCCCCAGTTCCCCTCCATTCTCCCTCTAGCCCACATATAATGATGCTTTTCCTCTCTTTCTTGGGAGGATTTAAGAACTGCGTGGACACACCCAAGGCACTGTTAGTGAAAGTTCAGGAAGAGACCATGAACCCAGTTAGGAATGAGCAGAATTAAAATTAGAGTGGTGGTGGGAGAGGGAACGTTATTCTTTAAATATGTCTATTTCTAACATAACAGAACTTGCAGACCTCACAAATAGGATCCCTAAATTATATTAAGCCCCAACCCTCCCCTATCATTGTCAAAAACAACATAGAACCAGTTTATCAGGGTCAAAATACATCTTGAGAGAAGGGAAATGTGCCTCAGAATCCACAAGAAGGGATATAACCAGCTTGGGAAAGTGTCAAAGGGTCTGGTAAATGAGGGGTAAACATGAGAGGAAAGGAAAACGGGTTCAAGCACAGACAGCCAGTGCAGGAAGGTGGTAAGTTTGAAGGTAGTTGGTACCATTAAGAAGAGCCAGACTTGGATTTGTGAACCCAAACACAGGTAGTAGCTTAGAGTTTAGACTCTAAAGCGCATAAGTAGACTGAATCCAAGCTCGCCTCCGGCTAGCTTTGTGGCTTCAGGTAATCCACTTATATTCTCTAAGTCTCAACTCCCCCATCTATTAAATGGGGATATTAATACCACTTGTCTCAGAGTGCTGCTTTCAGAGTTTTGTGACATAATTCTGCAAAGTGTTTAGCAAGAAGTCTGGCACCTGAGTAACTCAATATAAGTAAGTTATCACTATTATCTAACTATGTCCACGGTATATTATTGACAGTTTTTTTAAAAGTTAGAATAATACTGTTTATTAAATGACTCATTTACATAAAATAGTTTCTCTGTACATATATGCTTATTTACAAAACGGAAAAAAAGAAAAGCTTTAAAAGATATGGCCCCAAAGCTGTTAATCATAGGTAGACAGTAAGTTTTTTTCTCTTTAAATATTTCTGTGTCATTTGGTATTAATCTTTACAAGGAGCACTTATTATTTTTACAAGAAAACAAAGATAAAACTATAAAAAAAAATTATGACCCTGAAGCTTAGGGTATAACTTGGGTTCTAAGAGACACCAGGGTGGCCACAACATCCTTGACAAAGCAGCCTCAATGACAAGGAAGTGTAACTGCTTGGTAAAAAGGATAAAAATGAAAAGGAGGGTGGAGTCCTCAGTGATGCAAAAATGAGACTAAATGTGCAGGATGTGAGGTGGCAACCCAACAACTCATGCCAGGAGCAGATTAACCCAGTTTCCACCATGACTAATGGAATAAGGGGCTTTGTGTTGTCTTCTCCGAAGGTAAAGTTTATTCCTCTGTCCCCAGCTGTGTTTGGACTATACATCAGGTGCATGAAGTGTGGAAAAACGAAATGTATCTTGAAGGGAAATTTTAGAACCTAGTTAACCAAGTGAAGAAGGATTTATAAGGCCAACTTTGGCGGAAGTATTCTTAGCATTAGAAAGTGTGAAAAATATAACAATAGGACTGCTGATTGGATTGAGGTTTTTGAAACTGGCAATTCACCCAAGAAGATGATTTTATTTGAGAGGGAATAAGAAATTTATTGCATTACTCTAGATGCAATGAGTATTCAAAGTGTAATTTTTCCACCAATATTTGATGGGTCAAAACAACTTTCCTGCCTTTGTATATTTTGGAGAGAATTTTGACAAGGTATAAAGCATGTGAAAGCACCTCCATTGTATTTCAGCTTCTATCTGGGTGAATGAAACCATGAGCTTACTATTCTTAAGTAACTCTGGAGCTTGAAGACACACTTCCCAGGCAGTTCATCCACCTGGCTACAAGAAGGTGCTGGCTGAGGACTCAATTCCTTTCCAAAGGTACCTTTCCTTGAGGTTGGTTGTACATTATCCAGTATTGTGGCTGGATTTGGCCAAAGCAAGTTATCCAAGAGACTTAAGGTGGGAGCTGCAATGCCTTTTATGGCCTGCCTCAAAGTCACACACAAGCCTTAAAAGTCAGCATAGGCCAGCCCTGATTCAATATGGGAGGCGAATATGCAAAGGAGTGAATAAAACCAGGTGAGGATCACTGGGCACCATCTTGAAGACTGGCTAACAGAGGCACCAGCACACACTGACAGCAATTAGAGCCCACTGCGAGCAATACTGGGAAGAGATGATACCCTTGGCAGAGATTATCAAAACCTGGTTTAAGGGTTAGAAAGTTTTGAATATTCACAAGGTCAGATTGTGAGGCAGAGGATGGATAATTTGACCTCTAAAGTGTATCTGAGTTCTTGTGGACCCATTTCTTAGTTGTTTCTAAGCTTGAGAACAACTGCCCCAGGATTAAAGGGAACTTCAGTGAACAACTGATTCCTTCAACAAATTTATAGAGTACCTACAATGTGTTGGACACATTGCTAGACCCTGTAGCTACCCCTACCAAAAAGTGCTTGAACCAGTAAAGACTATAAATACTTACCTGATACATGAATTACAAATTTTCACAAGAAAAATCACAGGATTCCATGAGGACTAGAATTAGCCAGGCAGTGTCAGGGAAGTGATATTAAATGGAGGAATGATGAGTAGGAGATATCCAGAAAATGAGAGTAAGAGGGAGTAGAAGGAACAGCATGTACAAAGGCTATGGGCAGGAGGCATGATAGGGTTCCCTGACTCCTGAATTCCCTGGCCCTGGCCTATACTTAGGAAGTCACTGATAACTGTGATTCACTTGAGTCAGTACTTCATTATTGGGAACAAAGTCTTCATCATTTAATACCAAATTATTTTATCTTTCAGTTCTGTATGCAGAGATGCAAGTTGTTTTCCAGATACTCAAAGCATCAAGGTAAAGTTGTTGGGCACATCCTAGGAGAAGAACACTTCTATTTCATATAATAGGAAAAATATATGAATTAGAACAGAAAGCATAACTGAGAATTTTATTGCTAAAAGCTCTGGTTCCTTTCAATGCTTGAAATTAAAATGAGCAGTTCAAGAAATATTGTGAAGTGGATTTTTAAATCTCCTGACCATTAATCTCCCATAGCCATCATTTTACACAGGCAAATCATTACAAGGGGATACTTAGCTATTTGTATGGATGATCAACTCATTCCTTTTTCTATGCTCTGAAATAACCTCAGATATAAAAATCATAAATGCACAAAAGCAAAACCATGTAATGGTCCCTTTAAGATGAAACTGGCAGTGTTTAACTAGAAATTACTGACTGTTCCAAAAATGACATTCTGTGTTCTGCAGTAAGAAGGAGAGCTTTTTTGTGTGTTTTTTCCCCTCCCATTCAGTTACAACAATGAGTCACCATTACTTGCAAAGCTAGACATGTAGATTTGCCTCTTGTGCCAGAAAGGCAAGACATTAGTTGGCTGGGAGTTAAAATGAGAAGGGTAAAAATGTTTAATTTACAGATTTAATTGAACATGAAAGCTGCCAGGGAAGAAAACATGTCTCCCAACCCCCATTCCCCACTTTTTAAGATGTCTCTACTGATCTTCACACCAAAGAGGCTACATACATAAGAGAACTAATTTTTAATGATTTGTATAAAGCATCAATTTGCCCCAAATCAGAAAGACTGTGTAATAAGGATTGGTACAGACAAAACTCCCAACTTTTGTCTGACCAGACCACACCTCTAAAGGAAACTAATTTAAACTTACTTATGTAAAGGCTGTCTCTTGTGCCCACCTATCTTTGGCCTCCATGAAGCATAGTGAAGATGAGGTAGTGGAAACATAAGCTCATAGGTTTCCTCAGAATATGATGATTATGTACAATGTACAATAGGCCTGAGTTACCTCCTAAGACAATCCCTTTCCCAAGCCCTTTTCCCCCAAATAAGGTCTTTCCAGCCAAGAAACCTGACTCTTATTTTCATAAACGTACAGTGAAGAACAGCTCTTTCTGCCCTTATAGTTTAGACAAGACCATTCCATCTGAGCTGAAAAGCTAGAATTTCATCCCTTTGTCTTCATGAAACTGAATACTCAGAAAGAAAACAAGAGAGTATACTCATACCTCATCTTTCCAAAAATAAAGAACAAGTAATGAATGTGGGCACATACTTTTAAAGATATGTCTTTTTGAAGCTAGTATAGACAAAGATACATATGTATTTCAAGATATGCTTGGGGACTCTGCACAGGGATAGACTGCCTTATAACATACTCTAAGATCTCTAGTTTCTGCATATTCAACTCTAATTATGTTTCAAATCCTAAAGCCCAACTTTCTCAATTTTAATGAAATGTGTCCAAACATGACCCCCACGACTATGTAACAAGAGGAGATATGCTCTTGGATATTAGAGGTGGTGGTAAGAAGACAACAAGCTGAGAGATTCATAGCATAAAGCTGAAAAGGGGGGAACAGTGAACCCCAAATGAAGAGGAAGCACATGTTTTGCCTGTGTGCAAGAACCAATGAGTCTCTTTTCTAAGAAAAAGGTAAACAATTTGATTGTAAGTAGGATAGTTTTCAGTTTCTCTAAAGGAATTTTTCAGAAACACACTGAACAACAGAAAACATTACCTAGATGAGACTGTCCATCTAGTAGACCAGAACTGGGTTTAATTCTATGTTCTTTGCTGCTAGTACTCATCAAATGAGGAGCGATACTCCAAAAGTGGTAAGTCAAGCACATTCATTGTTTCAGTATCTCTGCATTTAGGGTGGCTGTCTTGAACACAGACAGCATAAGGAACAATGGTAGGTGCTTTTAAAAGGACATTGCTTTTTGAGTCCGCTTATGTATTTCCTTTATACCACCAACAAAAATACTTCTATTCTTTTGACTCTTCTGTTCAAGTGTTCTAGTACCTTGAGGCTTCAGCAACAGCGTCTTCATCTCTACTTTTACAGAGATTTTTACAATTTCTCAAATTCATTCCCATAGAGAAGACAATGGCATCCAAAAGACACTATAAATTTGTCATTCTGTCTGCTCAAAAAAGAATTCTCTTTAATTTGGAAACTATTCCTTCCACAGCTTTTTGCTCCAGTAGGGGTTGCCAATTAGTTTAATCCACCACCTGAGTACGCGATGAGCGTGTGAGCCGGCTGGGACAATCACCAGGCCCCATCCACGACTGGTCTGAGACATGCACACATGATCAACTTAAGCAAATGAGAGTACTGTTTGGAGTTAACACAGGTACCTCATTAACTCTGGAGATGAAACTAGGAAGAAGTGAGTCTGAAAGCTGCCATCAACCTTGTCTCTGGCCAGGGGAGTGAGCTGATTGAGGAAATGAAGCCAACACTCAGAAAGAGGTAGAACTAAGAGAGGGAGAGAGAAAATTCTGAATCCCATTTCTGGCAGTGTTCATTCTAACATATGAGCGACCCAAGATTCTACCAACCAATCACCCTCTTTGACTCCTTTGGTAGCTCAGGTTAGGCTTAGGTTTCTCTAACTTCCTGACTAAATCAAGTTCTAAATGCATCAAGAGGTACCTTGCACTGTAGTCTTCACAGAATAGGCACCTGAAGTAGGTAAGTTAAAGGGCAACTGTTTTTGTTTTCTTTTGTTTTAGAAGGCAGAAAAGCAAATCCTACATTGGACGGCTGTCTGAGTTTTACTATTATTACCACTAATAGTGAAATGAGATCAAGTCTAACATTTCAGGTGCTACTATGTGAAATGATTAAAAATACAGACCAAGGCAGTCCAATGGAAATACAACTTGAGCCAGTATCAAATTTTAAATCTTCTAGTAGCCACATTTTAAAAAGTAAAAAGAAACAGGTGAAATTAATCTTACTATTCTATTTTATTTAATCCAATATATCAAAAACCTGCAATGTTATCATATAATCAATGTGTCTTCAAAATCCAGCATGTACTTTACACTTACAGTACATTTCAGTTTGGACTAGCCACAATTCAAATGCTCGATAGCCTCATGTAATGCCTGGCTCCTATACTGGACAATGCAAGTCATAGTCCCTGATTTAAGTTCTCATTCCACCATTAACTAGTTCTATGAGCTTGAGAAGCCTATCTGCTCTATTTGAGCCTCAGTCTCCTCATCTGTAAACTAGGGATGGTAATAATCATCCCTTCATCACAGAGTGGATAAAGATATAGAGATAACTGGGTTGCACGAAGTTCCTGCCCACACTGAGCTGCATTCTAGAGGGGAGCATGGACAACTACTAGTATAAATATAGGTAAAGAGAATAATGTCGGATAGTGCTAAAAACAATTTCTCAAGTCAGTGAGATAGCAACTAACCATGCAGGGGATGGAGAAAAAGGGCTGCTTAGAGAGGGTTATCAAGGTAGACCGCTCTAAAAAGGTGATCAATTACCTGTAAAACAGAGCAAACTACATCACCATCGAAGGCAGGAGGCCAACATCTATGTTCCAGGAACCCCAAAGCTGTCTTCCAGAAAGAACACACAGAAATAAATATCATGGTGAAGACTCCCATATTGGAATCCATTTGTCAGCAGCCAATACCACATCATTTACCAACTTTCAGTGATAGAACCACGCTGCCAGCAGCTGGTTAGTGTCCTGCATTGTTTTCTCAGGCAGCTCCTGCATCTCCTCTACCCTCTGTGAGAGAAAATTAAGGAGAGAAAACAAACTCTGTTGACAGAGGGAAATGTGGGCCTCAGTGGCATCAAAAAATTAGAGCAAAGTAATTTCGGGCAATTCTGGGTTGGGAATAGGCTGGCACAGGTGCTGTGGGGCAACCCCTGCATATCTTCCCTACAAATGCAGCATTTCAGGGCAGACCTGAGCTTGTGAGGTCCTGCAGAAACACAGTCTCTGGGTGGTGCACCTCTCGCTGTTGAGGCTGCCAAGTGCCAAACTGTCCTGGCTCAGGGCTGGGCCCGCTGCTGGCTGTCTTGTTTTTATTCCCTCTGCCTGTTTCTCTTTGAAAGCAAATTGCCTCCCTAGGCTATTTATGACATGTCTCAGGCAGCTGGCCTGGCAGCCTCTAGAGTGGCTTTGGATTTGCCATGCAGGTAAGAAAGCTTGAGAATAGTTTCATATCAACAAGGTGTTTAGAAAAGGGTTTATGCCAAGCCCTTGCTCAGCACCTTATATACAATAGTTCTTTTCACCCTCCTCAAAACAACCCCGAGAAAGGTACTGCTCCCCACATTTTTCAGGAAAGGAAACTGAGGCTCAGAAAGATTAAGTCATTTCCTCAAAGCCACACAGCAATTAGGTGTTGACTCCAAACTCTTTGATATTCTCCCTGGTTTGTGCTAACTGGGAACAGTTTAAGCTGGAAAAAGCGGAAGTGCATGGAGTGTCACATAGCAACGAATCTTTTATAGGTAAGAAATTCAAGCAAGGGAAGCACCTGAATTTAATTCTAGTCAGTCTCTGACTTCACACATCTAGGCCACCATGTGTAGATTTTTCATTTTGTTTCCAAGTCTGCTCCAGAGACAACAGATAATGTGTAGAAAAGATGCACTTTAAGGGCATAGAGAGTGCATCACTGGGAACAGAGCCCAGAGAAGGGGATGGAAGCATTTGGACCAGCACTGCAAAGACAAATGTTGAATTCATTAATAGATGCCTTTAGGAGAGTTTTTAGAAGCACAGGATAAGATTGAGGCCAAAATTTGAATAAAATAGCAAAAACAGATTGCTTATTCCTCTTCAAAATGTCATACTTTCCACCTGTGGCAGTGTTTGGAGTTTAAATTTGGTTGCATTATACAGGATTTATGTATACACCTACGGAAGCCTGATACCTACCCTGTCTATCCCACCTGGCCACAGTTTATTCACACTGCTTCCTTGTCAGATTCAATGCTTTCTTTGTCCTTATCATCCTTGGTTATCTTTGATATCTTGGCCACATATGACAATGCTTGTCACTCCCCCTTGTCAATACTGTTGCCTTCTGTGATATCACATAACAGTGTCTTCGTTCTGTGTTGCTATGTAACAACATAGCCCGAACCTGAGTGACTTAAAACAGCATACATTTTTTTATTTCATTGTTTCTGAGGGTCAGGAAGCCCGGCACAGCTTAACAGAGTCCTCAAGGTCTCTTATAGACCATAATCAAGGGGTCAGTCAGAGTCACAGGCCTCCTGATCGCGGCAGGATCTGCTTCCAAGCTCACTCAGTGGCTGTTGGCAACTGCAGTTCCCGTGGGTGGTGGGATGAAGGCCTCTAATCAGCACTGACCCATCACTGGAGGCAGCCCTCACTTCCCTGCTGTGTGAGCCTCGCCACAGGGAGTTTCGGAAGAACAAGCAAGCTAGAGACCAACAGCAAGACGGAATCACAGGCTCTTGCGATCTAATCACACAAGTGCCACCGCATTACTTCTGCTGTAATCTATTTGTTGGAAGGAAGTCACCAGACCAGCTCGCACTCGAGTGGAGGGGCTACACAGGGCATGAGTTCCAGGAGCTAGGGACCATTGGCAACCATCTTAGAAACTGCCTTCCCCAACAGTCATGGGTGATATTTCCATTTTGCACGTTGCGCCTGGTCAGTAATAGCCAAGTTTGACATTATGTTCCCCAGCTCTCCTACTTCTCCCACTGCCCCTGGGTTCACGCCGAAAGGATGCAGCAAGTATTGTGGCATTAGACACAGGAAAACTTCAGCATTCCCCCTCCACCCCACTCCACACATACACTTTTTTTCTCCACTGTGAAGCAAGAGTCTTTCTAAAACCCAAATCTGATCATGTCACCACCTGCTCAGAGCCTTTCGATCGGCTCCCAGGGCCCTCATCATGGCTGTGGAGACCCTGCCTGTCAAAGCCGGGACTAGTCCTCCGATTGCACTTTTCTCCACATCCCTTCTCCCTTTTATGTTGCAGCCACACTTACTTTTACTTTACACCTGTCATTTTCTCTCTCCCCTCTCTAGACCACTGTTGAATATACTCCTCACTTCAAGCCTGTGCTCCCCAGGAGAAGGGGGACTCCCTTCTCTTAGTTAGAGCCTCTGTGAAGGCAGAGGCCACGCTTATTAGTTTATCATCCCATCTTCAGTACCCTGTACAGCACATGGTGGCAGGTAACAGTGATGGAGGAAAGACTGTAACCTACTGAAGAAGATGGTGGCAGAGGTTTGGTTTGCCCTGACACCTGACATCACCCCACTGGCAGAAGGGCTCTGGGACTTGCTGGGTACAGGACTGGCTTCCCAGCACCTGCCTCCTGGACCCTGCCTCATCCTGGGATGCCCTCCTTCAGAACAGAAAAAGGTGACATCATACCTTCAAGATACATCTGTATTAGGGGGTCCTGATACGTGTTTTTGAATGAATGAATGACTTAAGAGAACCAAATACAAAAAATATCAATTTTGCAAATGGCATTAACCAGCATTCATTAATTCTTGTGATATGCCAAGCATGGTGCTAGATGTTTCATAGGCAGCAGTTCCCAGGTTAATATTTACAAGAACACTGTGAGCAGACATAATTATTTCTATTTCATGGATGAAGAAAATGAGGCTTAGAGTGGCACAGTGACTTGCCCACAGTCATGCAGATAATAAGGAAGCTGAACTGGGACAAAACAATGATAGTGGCAGCTACTGTTGACTAAGTCTTCACTATGAGCCAACCTTTTACCAGTACTTGATATGAGTTCTCTTCCTTAATGCCCCTAGCAACCCATTAAAATGGGTACTATCATTATCCCTAAGAGATGAAGAAATGGAGATTCAGGAAATTTAAGATTACTGCCTCTGATTACACCACTAGAAAGTAGCATCGCTGGGATTAACTTTTTTCAATAGGTACTCTATTACAGTGGTAGCTGAACAAAGAAATTTACTTTCAAATATGTATCAGTATGTTAATACTATAAGCTGATACTAATAGTTAAGGTTAGCCTTTTTTTTCCTCTAAGAAAAAAAGGCTGGTGTAATATTTAAGATGCTCAAATCACTTAAAAAAAACATGAAATATATCCTACAGTGAGTTTTAGATCTACTTGATAGAGAAATCAAGATTAATTTAAAGCCAGATGTTAATAAGCTACTCACCTACATGTTACTCAAGAAAAGAAAAATGCAACAGTATACAACAATACTAGAAGATTTTTATTTCCTATTGTCTTTAAAATAACTACTAAAATGTAATTCAGGATTTCACTCCTCCAGCCTAGCTTCTCACTTGTATACCAAAGGTGATGGTGCAGATAATAACTACTCAGGCTTATTGTTCATGGCTTTCTGGTGTCTTGTCTTGCCCCTCCCCAGCACTGGGATTTGAACTCAGGCCTGCCTGATGTCCAGGCTTCTGCTTTTATCACCACACAAACCACTTATCCAAGCCACTGTACCAGCCACAAAGCCTTGTCCCTTCAATGCCAAGGTGTTTGAAAGCTGCTGGGTGCTTGCACAAGGGAAGGCCACAGACTCTCTGGATTCCAAAAATAATTATACCAGGCTCCGAGTGCTTGCTGGTAACTCATAGGAAAGTTCTCCAAGCTTTCATGGAGTCCAGTGTTTTTAAAAGCAGGCTGGTAATCAGAATCAGCTGGAAGATCCATAAGATAATCATTCACAGGGACCATCACAGACCTGTGCACTCAGAATTTCCAGGCCCAGGCTTATAAGACTGATTCAAGAAGCTCCTCAAGGATTCTTACGACCAGCCAAATGGAACTCTGTTTTTCCCAAGCCCCTGCTCTCTAGAAGAATCCTCCCCCAGAGCCCCCACAAACTCTGAAGGAGGATGCTCCTTTGCCAGCTGGTGATTAAGAATAAGCAAGTTCAGTCCGGAGAATAGCAGGAGGATTTTCCATTTCTTTGGAGCAGTTTATCATTTATCCACCGTATCACACGTCAGGTCCTACTGCCTATTTGATTTAACCAAAACACATATTCTTTTCCAGACACCAGTTCTAAACTCACTCTTTTAACATTAAACATAAGATATTGTCAATGATGATCATGATGATATCTATAGCCATTTAAGGGCACTTACTATGTGCTTTATATGGCGTATCTTTAATCTCAACAGTTCTATAAGGTACATTTTATTCTCCCCAAAACCAAGGCTCAGAGAGGTTAAGTAACTTGCCCAAATGTGCCCATCCAGCAAATGGCAGAACTAGGATTTGAATACATATCATTTTAACACCAGAGCCCAAGTTCCTTCTATTCCTCACTAGCTTTGTCATCTTGGGTAAGTACTTAATATCTCAGTGCTTTTATTTCTCCACCTGTGCAAAGAAGGAAACAAAACTGCCTAACTCATAAAGTTGCAGCTTAGATCAAAAGAAGTAATTCACATAAAACTCTAAGCACAGTAACAGTAGATATTATAAATAGTTGCTTTTTATACCAGGGCTTCTCAAACATGTCTTGGAAAGCTCTCCTCCTCTCTAAATAAAAGGCTGCAAATAATTCCAGCTTATGCTGCAAGCTATTTGTACCTCTCAGGGATTCTCAGTGCTCACTAGCATGTTACAGACAGAGGTTCCACAGTAAGGAATCCAGTTTCACCCTACACTAAGCTGGAAGATATATATATACCCTATATATATATTTAAATCACTTAATTTTCACCTAATATTTTGGTCCTCCCAAGAAGGAAAGGAGACTTTTATGCCCAATTTGGAATGGAATTGCATTGGTAATCTCCCCCTCCACCAACATTTGGAAAAGGCCCTACTGGAAGAACATGCCATTAAGAAGGACTTGCTTTGATACTGGCTGCTAATCCCATGGCCCAGCTTGACACTGTCTCTTAGCAACGTCCTGTCCTTTTCCCCTTTCCATTCCTGTGCCTCGAAAAACACTTCCTCTCCTCTGGTTTCTCTTGAGCCTCTGGCTTTCACAGCCTCTTAAGCCTCGTTTATACAGACAGACGCAGGAGCTGAAGGCCCGTGCACATATTTATGTTAATAGTACTGTGGGGTGGAACAGCCTGTTCTGGGGGCTGCTTTCCAACTGCCACATAAATCAGACAGAAAAAAAAAGTCACTATTTTCACGAAAACACTGCTGGAGTGCAGTGGCGAGTTTTGGCAATGCATCATCCCCTCGTCCTCCCCACCCCCACCCCCTCAGTGCGGCTTCCGCCATGTCTCCCTCAGTCATCAGGAAAGAGGATAAAGGATTTAATAGACACAGAGGACTTCCAACTCAGAGGGAGAGCATCTAGTGATAAATCACATAAGAACTTCTAGTAAATACTTATGCCTGGGCTCTTTCCCCAGAGATTCTGGTGCCACGGTTTGGAGGTGAGGAAGACGAAAGATTTTTAAAGTTTTCTAGGTGACTCTCATGTGCAGTGGGGGCTAGACGGACCATGTAGTCATAGCCCCATGAAGTGTCAGGACCCGAAAATAGGAGACTTCTCTTAGATCATGCAGGGAGTCAGCGATACGGTCAAACCCTGTTTTCTCCCATGGTGTTATGCTGTCACTAACTTCTGAAGCAGAACAGCAGAAATGCTAAACAGTGGGATTATTAGAGTTGTGTATCCAAATCACTTGGGGAGCTCTTTTAAACTATCACCCACTATGCTCCATCTGGATCAAGTGAATCAGAATCTCTGGGTAGAACCCCAGCACACAGATTTTGCAAAAGCCGTCAGTGGCAGTTTTGACAACACCATCCTGATGGGAAGACCACCCGTTTTGGAGTTAGAAAAACTGGGATCGAATCTGGGGTCCAGCAAATATTAATTGTGGTTCCTTGGACAAGTTAAGTGACCAAAGCCTCAGTTTCACCTGAGAAATGTGACAGCACAACTGTCACTCACTCTTCTGTTCTGTAATTCAAAAGTCCTTTCTCCTTGGCGCTCATGGCTGGGTTTTTAGATGAAACCAGTTTACCCACCCTTCCAGGGGAAGCTCTCCCAGAGAACATCCGACATTTCCCTTCCCCTTTGTGACACTGACCACAGTTCATTGACTGAGCAGTATGAGACTTTATACATGTTTTTTGGAATGAGTGAATAAATAATAATGATTAAATATATGTGTGATGGATTACTTATTCTCAGTGAAAGATGTTGAGCTGTCTTGTTCACTCCTGGATCAGCAATGCCTGGTATGAGTCTAGCTCTCAACAAACTTTAGCTTAACAAAGAAAGGTTGAACAAATGACCAATATGTATGAAGTACCTGGCACATAGTAAACATGCAGAAACATTAACTGTATAATAATTATTTTCAGGTACAGACACACCCAGTGTCTTGCCTAAAGACACATAGGAGAGCTGAGACTTGAACTCAGTCCTCTCGACTGCCAGCTTCGTTTTTAATTCATTATGTCAATCTGCCTTAAATATTTCCTATCAGGGGGAGGGAATCTAGGAAAAAGTGCCCACTATAAGGAGCTGGAAACCCAGCTTCTACTGCCACAATTCATGTACACATACACATTTGTAGATGGTAATGTCTGTTGGCACGGGGTCTTTGGTCCTCTCTTGAAAATGTTTTGGGTCATAAACTCCTTGAGATCTGTAACTGCTTTGACTCCCACTATAGAACAGACCCATAGGAACTTTACTGTTTGCTCATGGCAGGTTTGTGTTGGTAACAAGTCCTGATACCACACATGATGGAGTCAAATACCTGTGATGATTTCTGGATTTTGTTACTGGCCTTCATGTTGTCTGTGATTCAGGGGAAGTTGGCGACTGGAAGGCCAAGGAAAGAAGGTGGAATTCACATTATTGGCTGCTTAAGCATGCCTTGGGGAAGGGAGTTCAGAATAAACTAGGGGTGGGTGTTTCTGGAAATGGCTAGATGATCCCTTGTCACTCTGTCTACACTAGCATGGAAATCAAGAGCTTTTAAAATTTTTGTTTTAATAGGTTTCATTCAGTTATAAGTTACTATGCCCTGGATGCTACGCCAGCTGCTTTACAGACATAATACCATTTAATTCTCTTGACTCTGAGGGGTTGAAATTATCATTGTCAGTATCTCACAGAGGAGAAAACTGAGGCTGAGAGTAATTTGCTAAAGGTCACAAACATCAGTACAAGCCAAGAACGGCTCTGGAGGCAGGCCAAATTGATGATTCCAAGGCCTTAATTCCTACGAGTATTTACTGAGCACTGCTGTGTGCCATGCTGTTTTCTAGTTGCAAAAAATATATTACATACAAACATCTATTCCCCCAGGGGACTTCAGGTCTTTCTGGAGGAGACAAACCATAGATAACCAATCTAAACACTGGGTACATTACGGTAAAAAATAGGCAGTGACAAAAGGATGGGGAGTGGTCTGGAGGTGTGTGTGTGTGTGTGTGTGGCGGTGGGGCAGGGTCTGTGATACAGGTTTGCAACGTTAAACAGGGTGATCAGGACAGGCCACATTTGAGGAAAGAAGGAAAAACTTTGAAAAGATCTAAATTATATCTACTGTTTACAAAAAAAGAGAGAGAGATAAATTACACTGTGTCATTCTGTCTCCCTCAAATAGATGGTGGATGAAGGAATGGATACACCTACTACTGATTAAGTGTCTGCTGTATGTCAAGTGCAGTGCTAAGTACGTTAGCCACAATTTTTCATTTAATCTTTCTGTGATCCAAAAGAATGTCATCATCTCCATGTTGCAGATGAGGATATTGAGACTCAGAGAGGATAAAAAATACTGCTCAAAATCATTCAGTTAATAAGAGACGGGGTGGGATTTTGACCCTGCTCGCCCAACCCTAAAGCCCTTGCTCTTCTGACTACCATGATGCTGAGGAAGAGCACGGGGTGACTGGGGGTGTGAGCAGGCAGGTGAGCACTGAGCCCACCCATAATGTGAGAAAGCCACCCTGCATCACAGCCCTCTCGGGCAGCGCCATTCTAAGGCTGGGTGTTCTCCTGGGAGTTCTGGGTATAGGTGTAGGTGGCATGGTTGACCTGTGGCCTTCTTTATATCACATCTACCTTGTGTATCCTCATGCTTTTTTTCCCATGTGGTTTTAAAATCTATTACTTTAGTATTAACACAGAGAAAGGTAAAGAAGCTTTCCTTTCCCAAAGAGCCATACCATTTATAAATGTCAGAAAACATGGTTTGTGGAAGCTCCTCAGGAGGGCTGTTCTTTCACTGGCACCCCAGGCACTAGAAGCCAAAGCTCAACCATCTTTTTGGGTGCTTTTGAAAGAACCATTCATAGAGTTGATGGCGTTTTCTTCTTGGCTTCGTAGGTGTGGCTCTCCCCAGTGATTTCCCCCGAGTCCATCCTCCTTCCCTCACACGGTAGTTTCTTTTTCCCACAGGGGTTAGGAGTTCAATGTTCTAAGAGGGCTTTACTTGAAGAATGCAAGTCTACCCAGCCAACAGTGTATTCTGTCTCCTCCAGCTACCTAAGGACGGCAACACGGTCATGTCAAGTGACATCCATGTGGATGTCTGCAAGGGAAAGAGGTGGGTTTCCTGAGTGACTCTGGTCACTCAATAGCAGACAGTGAGGCATGAATGTGAAATGAACTTTGAAAGCACTCAAGGTTAGGAGCACCATGGAGATACACTTTGGAGATTGTGAGGAAGAGGAATTAGAGAAGAAGGATATTAGAATTCCTTCCTTCTGGGCAGCCCAGAGTTTCATAGCCTCAGTCCATCCTTTGAGCCTAAGCCAACCCAAAAGCATAAATTCTGTCCTTTGCACCTTCTGTACATACATATATTGAATATTTATATATAAAACAGTAACCACTTGTATTTGCTAACCCATTTTACTGTTTTGTAAGCACTGTTCATATGAACTGACTTGTTTAATCTTACTCAAGCAACAGAACAACTCAGCTAATGAGATGTGGTGATTTAAATATCTTTTGTGCAAATGAGGAGACTAAGGCAACGAAAATTCAATGACTTGCCAAGGTCAGCACTCGTGAATGATGGGAGTTTAACTCAAGCCCAGGTGCCCTGAGTTGCACCCTCATGTTTCTTCCCTGACAGGGAAAGGGTGTTTGGTATCATATTCATTCAGAACAAAAACACACTCTGTCTCTCTCTTCTTCCTGTGTCTCTGGTTACTCAGGGTCTCTACTCTCTCCTCTCTTTTTCTCCCTTTCCTTCCCTTCCCTCCCCTCTTTCTCTTTCTCTCCCTCAACTTGGATTTATGTTCACTCCAGGGTGAAATGTGCAGGAATTTTGAGGAAACTGAGAAAAAAGGCAGTTGAGGTTTGATTTCACTCCACCCAAACGTCCTCCTTTTGAGCCTCTGCCTATGCTATCCTCAATGCAAGGCAAACCACCTACCAAGATCTAGAACAATAAAAATCTAAACCAACTGCTGGCCCTGCTGGATCTGTCTGATACTAGAATTAAGTCACTTTTTTTCATTTTATTCAAACCAAAGAAGCTTTCTGGAAGGGTGTCAGGTTTTAAGTAGAAATGTCAGTCAAGGGCTCACCAAAGCCAAGGTCTGAGCAAACTTGAATCAATTTATGCTTTGGGTAAAATTCATATGGAATTTAGTGGTTTGATGGGTATATTTGTTAAATGCTCCTCATTTTCATTTCCTGGACTAAAACTCCTCAAAGAGCTGTGTATAAAATCAACATCAGGGGCCAATTTGAAATCTTCTGCACAAAGTGAGGCTACATCTGTGCATGAGTGTAAGAGGAATACTAGAATGATTTTATTCCCCAGTATAAGAGCAGAAAAGAATTTGAACATATTCTAAGCTCTAGTTCAAACCTTGATCTATGATCTAAAACTAACCCCATTAATAATAATAATCTTTATTTAATATTTATTATGTGTCAGGCTCTGCTATGCACCTTACATTATTACATTTAATTCCACAAAGTAGATTTTATTATTTGCTCTGTGTGATAGAAAATGATACAGAGGTTCAGAAACACATACCAGCTTGCCAGCCAGCAAAAACCAAGGTTGAAAGCTAGAAAATTTGCTTCCACAACCCCTCCTCTTATCACTGGTCAGGGACTGGTTAGGTAATGAATCCAACATGCAGGAATTCAACAAGATCCTCGTTGCAAATTTAGTAGGAGTTTCATACCCTGTACGGCAGTTTTCAGAACCCCTTTGGTGGCAACGATAGGTAAGCTATATAGTAGAATTTGTTTTTTTCCTTCCAGTTGCTGGTATAAGAGAAAGTATTAGGATAATTACCTGGAAAATACAGTCTCCAAATGCTTTTGGTTTGTACCAGTGCAAGCAATAGGTCAGGATTCTCCCTGACCCCTGGGAAGTTGAAAGAAGATTTAAATCACTTCTTTGCACTCTTAACATTTGGGTGGCGCTACAACCAGGGATTATTGAGGAATCCTATAGCCCTGAAGTTCAAAATAACAACATGGCTGTAAGGAGATGCCCTGAGGGGGTTTGGCAGTCCTCATCTACCTACTAAATGATCGACAACTATACATTAGGTCTGCAACAGGCTTCAATCAAACCCTACTTAACCAACAAATATATGAAAAGATGCCAAATTCCAGTAACATGGATAGGAATGCAAATTAAATATTTTTAAAATATTATTTTGACAAAAGTTCCTAAATTTGATAATATCAATCATAGCAGTGGGGAGGGGATGCAGGTACTTTCTGAATAAAATGTGAGCTGGAATGGCAGTTTGGAAAGCATTTTGAAAAAAATTAAAAATGTTCATCACCCCTGAGCCAGAAATGCTCTTTTTGGTATCTACCATCAAGAAATATTTATACCCAGTCATAAGAATGTTCACTGCACCATCATTTGTATCCAAAGCAAAGAGATGACTAAGATGTAATACATCCATACCATGGACGGTTAAACAGCTCATAAAAAAGTAGATCTCTATTTACTGACAATAAAAAATGCTTAAGGCATGCTATTAATTTTAAAAATCCACACAGCATGGTATCATCCAGTGATACTACCACACACACACACACACACACACAACCAGTGTATAGAAGAAAAATAATAGAAAAATCCACACCAAACTCAAAGCATGGGGAAACTCAAGGAATGGAGAGCAGTGGTCATGGGTACCATCTATCATTCATCCATCTAACAAATATCATCCAGCACCTTTTACTCCAAGCACTGATGCTGCTTTGTGATTAAAAAAAACACAGACAAAAATCCATACAACCATAACAACCATAACGCCTACATCCCAGCATTATTGTTTTGTTGGGCGTGTTTATAGGATAATAATGTATTTATGCATTACTTATATAGTTAAAAAAAAGTAAAAGTAAATTAAAAAACTATTTTTATGTTAATAAAATGTCAAGCAACTCTTTATTTTGGCTTTTGATATTCCTTGCAAGGAATCCTAACCATAAATGTTGCACTGGTGACTGCCATGTGGCTACTGTGATGCCTCAAATGGTCTCCTTCAGATGACGCACACACAGAGGTGCAGTGACAATCTCTCATAGCACAAAGACTGTCACGAAGTTGGCTCAATCCTTCTATTCACATTTTTTGGAGCATTATTAGATGCAAAGTATGAGTAAACCCATATCTGATTATACATGTATTCACCAAAAACACATGTATAAGAATGGACTTAGCAGCACTATTCATAACAGCCAACAACTGAAAGCTGCTGAGGGGCCAATCAACTGTTGAAAAGATAAATAATGCACTATATTCACACAAAGGAATACTACACAACAATGGAAATCAATGCCATAAAACCATATGCAAAAATGTGAATGAGTTGCACCAGTACAATTGAATGGAGGAGCCTGGTACAAGAGTGACATGCTACATAATTCCACTTATATGATATTTAATAATTGGCAAAACACACACATCATTCTAGGAGGCAGTATAGTGGTTACCCTTGGGAGGCAGCAGCAGCGCAGGCACATTGTGGAGGCTTTCGGGTGTGCTGGAGACATTCAGCTTCCCGCTCTGGGTGCTGGTTTTATGGCTATGCTGAATTTATGAAAAGTTGTTGAGTTTTAAAGTTATGATTTATGACTTCTGTAAGTATATTCTATTCCAATCGATAGTTTCCAAAAATAAAACAAAACAAAATTAAAACACAAGACTCTAATATTCAATATGTGTTTTTAGAATCTCATCTTTGGCCTTCCCTGGGCTTCAGTTTTTTTTTTAATATAATTTATTTTATTATCATTAATCTACAATTACATGTGCAATATTACGGTTATTAAACTACCCCTTCATCAGGTCCCCCCCCCACCAACCCCATTACAGTCACTATCCATCAGCGTGGTGAGATGCTATAGAATCACTACTTGTCTTCTCTGATGGGCTTCAGTTTTAACATTTGTTAAAATGGAAGAGGGATTTGCTTGCTGATCTGTAAGGGCCCTCCCAGCTGCATGGTTCTGTGTACTACCTCTTCCACTCCAACAATCAATTTCTGAAGCAATGAAAAAAACTTGAATGAGCCTTGGGTCATTTGCTATTTGAATTTGTAAAAGGCTTATTAAATCACGTGTCCTATTTTCAAGGCATTTGTTGGAAATTAGAGACACAATCAGTGAACAAAGGAAATTCTGTCTTCCAGGAAAATGCACATACCTAATCCTTCTCCAAAGTGCTTATGGGATAAGCGGGAATACTCCAAATGCTGTTTCTGCCAAGCATCTTCCTGTCATGCCAAGTCATATACCCTACAATGGGAGAGTCAGCAATTATAGAGGTGGGGCTGTTCCTGGTAGGAAGGAGGCAGGTACTGTGCTCATGACCTACCGTTTGAATAGGCACTTCCTCTACAACGGGAGTTGGTTCGTAATTTTCCTCTTACTGCTACTGGAAGTCCTTGAATGGCAACATCACAGCGTGTACCCATTCACAACAGGAAAGTTTGACATCCGCAGACAATCTTGGCAAGAGAAGAGGAAAAGTGTAGTCCTGTGTGTCAGCTTCTATATTAGAATTGGGAAAATAATGTCTAGTGTAAGACCATGCTGTAATCTTTACACAAGATCTTGGGTCCCAAGCAGGGAACCCTTTCCTAGTTACATCCAAACCTCAGTGACATTTCCAAGGCAGGGATCCCAGGGAAGCCAACACTTTAAGGCCCCAAACAGGTACACTGTGTTAACCCTAATCCTAAGGAAAGGTGCTTTGAGAATGGGTGACAACCTCTGAGGAGTGAGCTCAGTGTAGACACATTATCCTGATTATGTAGGAGAGCAGGGCCTCATGTCAATGGTAGGTTTTCACCAGAATGCTGAATTTGGCAGCTTAAAATAGTCAAGCACAAAATCTGATAGGGGTCTTAGGTCATCTAGGTTCTTGAATGATCAGAGATGAACAACCATTTATAGTTTTATTTCATTTTGTTAGGTTATTTATTTTTAATCAGTCACCAGTCAGCACCTTTTTAAAAACGTAATAAAAACGAATGACTAAAAATGAAATAGACAGGCAAGTGCAGGCCCCAATTTTTTATTACTAGTTTCAAGAGACATTATTCTGCCAAGTGGCTGTAAAAGTTCATAAATGCTTCTTCTTGATCTGGGTGCTGGTCAAATGGATGTGTTTTAGTTTATGAAAATGTGTCGAGCTAGATGCAGCATCTGCACATGCGCATTGTGGATTGGTGATGATCTGAGTCTTAGGAGCAATGCGCTCGCAGGAAGCTTTCTCACTCTCCCCAGAGCACACTTCTCTGGGAAGAGAATTAACACAGTGCCCAAAATAGGGGAAAGGACCACAGGACAAGATATGTTGGTGAGGACAGAAACTCAAGATTTCTCTCAGATATAAAGAGTTTAGTGATGAAGCAACTTTTGGTGATGATGGGAGGAACCTACTATTTTCATAAGAGAACCAAGGAAATTCAAGTAAATAACCACATTAATTATGCAGAAAGCACAGAGATTTTTGTCTATGTGTTCAGCCAATCCAGATGATAATCAACAATTATTGCACCTTCTGAGGTATTATAGTTCTCATTCAGGTCAACCTGGGGACAACAGACAGGTAAGGTGTCACTTCTTTCCACTCATTTCCTACTCACAAATTGCAGATGGAAAACAATTTTTACAAGATCAACTTTCTTGTTTCATCAAATACCAAATATAAAAGCTCATGTCAATATAATCAAAGTTAATGATTCTTGAAAGCACATTTAGAATGAGGGACAATTACAACAAAACATCAGGAAAATAAGTTGTAAAACAATTTACATAAAGTCACAGGAACAATTTCTCAGGGAAGCAAGCCAACCATTCTTGTATTGTTTTGGTATTTTGGAAAAGACACCAATTAGGTAGGTAAGACAAAAGACTGAAATTCTACAAGCATTTTAGTTTCCAGTCCAAGACAGCTGTTGGGTGATATCATCCGTTGTAAGAATAGCCATGCATGGAGAGAATTAGCAGATGAAAAGCAAGCAAACTCAATATGGGGTGTATAAACGTGCTTCTTTGGTCTCTTTCAATTTTCCTTACAGATAGACACACCTAAAAGTAAAGTTACATATGTGGATGTGTATATGAAATAAAAAGGACACAAGAAAGAGTCCGAGACATGAAAAATGATGGAGGAAGATAAACATTTCAAGAGTCAGATGCTGCTCCAATTCAGAGTCTCTAAGGAAATAGCTAAAAGGCTATGGAAGCCCAGCTTCCTCCCAAGGACTAAAGACTTTGCTACAAGCATAGGAAGTGCCAAGAAAATGCCAATTTGTGTCACATTGACATCTTTCTTAAGGCTGAATGTGGACTTCAGAAATGTAAATTTTGGGTTACAGTGAGCACAGACAGCCTTGAGGGCTTGATATTAGGTTCTTCAGGAGAACTGAGGGAAATCCAATAGGAGATCAAATTAGACACCCACTAATTAGAAATGTAATGATACCAGAGTTTTATTTGCAACTAGTGGTGGGGTCAACTTTTCTCTGGCACCTGAGGTGAACTCAGAAAAACAGAATCCCCAAAACCATATTTGGAAATGATCTCACTGGAGAGAGACGGAGAGGGACAGCAGGCAAATCGAAGTGGAATTCTGTAAACAAGAAGATCTGTGGGAACAAATGGAAAGAGAAAGGCCTAACTTTCCTGCCTCAGGCAAAACAACCTTCGAAGGCTACCTTCCTCCTCGACGGTGAAGTACCATTGCTTAGGATAATCACCAAATGCGTTATACATATTAAAAACTTTCCTTTCTGGGTTTATCATTTTCACGGAGGCAGCTTCCTGCAAACTTAAGTAATGAATGTAAAATGATGCTCCTCTGGGAGGTTGTAGAGACAATCTAAGAACAAGTCATTTCAGAGTCCCAAACTTCACAGCCGGAGATCATTTCCATTGCATAATGTGCTTACCCTTGAAACATTCATTGTTTCCGTCTTACCCAGTTGTGTCACTATTTTACTTACCTCATCAGGGAAAATCATTGTTTAAAAACTGAATATAAACGGTGAAATAGTTTTCTACTTATCTTTTCCAGGGTAACAGCTTCCCTCCCAACTTCCTGCCACCCAAGGGTTAGCCCCATGTGGGTTATGAATTGCTCCAAAGAGTCTGATAGTCCCAAAGAGAGGAATGTGAGTAGAAATAACTAGCTGATTACCAATAGGGAACAAATTGGCCACTTGAGAATTCAGTGGCTAGAATGACAAATGAGAAAATGAAAATTCTCACCAAGAGACTACAGAGTTTCTGATTAGTCCAAGGACTGATGACCACTTGCCATGCCTCTTCGCTCTCCCTGCTGTGTGATGATTCACATCTGATCAGACATCATTTTGTATTTGGGGTAGTCACTCTAAAAGGGTGTCTGGAAGACTCTGAAGTAATTATAACCAGGAGGCATTTGGGGGCTGAGCAGTGAAATGGAAGACACTGTGTCTTGGAACACCCATGTCTGGTTGGTTTGGTCTCGTTTTTCATTCCATCAGCCCATAAGGCAGCCTTCCAAAGTTTTCTGTACTCTGGAGGAAAATTAAAATGTGAGTATTTTTCCTTCACCAAGGGATCCACATTCAAGGCAAATTCAAGGATTTCAATATGTGGCTAGACTGGGCTTTCTGTTAATAGTCAACTACCCAAAATAGAAATAATTTGGGAATCCTTTGAAGAGAGGCCATTATCACTAGCCCTCACTCTAACAATCTATCAAGTGAGTGAGGGTATATAATGAACTATAGACATGCTAGCTGTCCTCAAAAAGCTCAAATAGACCAGCATTGCTAAATCATATATGTATGAAGAGATAAAATAGGACTGTTAACCATTAGCCCTCAATGGGCATAACCATATGGGTAGGAATTAAGAGGAGAAATAGAGGTATTTTAAGTTAGGTAATCAGGATAAGATTCAGGGAGGATGATACAACCAGGATTTGAAGGACAGGCAGAATTATAGCAAATTTTTGGGAGAAAACTGCTTTAATGAACAATGGTACTGTTTGGATTTTTTTTTTTTAATGATTTGGTGCATAGTGAGCGGAGTGGTTTATCTTGTCAAAGGGGTCTGGGAAGATGAGTCTGTACATAAGTTTCCCATGAATGAATGGGCCTTTAACACCAGGCAGAAAATTGGGTTTGGTCTTAAGAGCAATGGACGAATATTAAGATTCTGAGTAAAGTTAAAACTATTTTAGAAGTTTGTTATCTGTATTGGATGGAAAAAGAAAAGGCAAAACAATGTTCTCTGAAACTTCACCAACAGTTAAAAGCAACAGATAAGACTACCATGATTCTTTGGTTTTGACACCTGTGCTATGGAAGAGAAGCATGAGTAACACAGTGCTGGGCACACAGATGACTCAACGAACATCACTGAGTGGGTGAATGAAGCTGTAGTTATTTAGAGCCAGAGTACTGTTATTTGCTAGAATAATAGCAAATAACTCTAATTCACTGAGCTTGAGAGGTTAACTCAGCCCTCTCAAGAGGCAGCAATGAATAATTTGAAGAGAATATTAGGACTTACGTGAATTTGGGATTTAACATCACCTTCTGAGGTCTGTATTTCCTCACCTGAAAAGATAAGGGTAAGTTTTATGTCTGGGCTCTAACTGAAGGAAGTTTGTATGTGCGTTTTTGGGGAAAGAGAAGCCATACGTAGCTTGTGTCAGATGCACAGAGGAGTCCATATCCAACACAAGGTTAAGGACTTGTGGATTATGCTCCTTTTTAACTATAAGAGGTTGTGATTCTGAGAGTCCAAGGATGACTTTACTTCCTGGATGGACAATCAGAACATCTGACACCACAGCTCTGCCAATTTTGTCACCTTGTAGGAGGCACATTGGCTGATTGGTTTGACTGAAGGGAAGGAAAGGATTTTGTTCCTGTCAACCCAGTCTCATATTCCCCAGCAATTTAAGGATCATTACTGATCCGATCAGTCATGCTGGGCTGTAACTGACCATCAAGAGAAGAATCAGTGAAAGGCCCTTGCTCCCATCAGAACAGGACACTAGCAACATGTAACCATAGATACAGCTCTTTTCTGTAGAATTTTTTTTTCTATTTCTACTTCCTTTCTTTACAGTGTCCTCTGTCATAAGGTAATTGGAAAGAATAGTTAATGATGGGGAAAGGCACTTGGGAAGATGAAATACTTTCACTCTTAAGGCTATTGTTCAAAAACAATATGCAGTAATATTTTTGTTGAAAAGACACATTCAGTACTTGCTTGGATTTGGGTACCTGTCAATAATGATGTGATGCTGACCAGCTGAAATATGAGCAGGTAAAGAGAAGGCCATCACTGCCCAGAAGCTACTGTCAGCGTGAGGCTCCGCAATGGAGAGCTAGTTCTGGCAATGTACAGTGAGGCAGGACTCTTATTAATTACTTTTGGCTTAATGTTTTAATGAATAGAGAGCTGAGGTAATAATGTAATAAGTAAATCTCAAGATTAAGCTCTAATCAAAATAAATTGTTTTTAGATTGATTTTAATAAATTTCCCTTTATTGATACCAAAAAGAAATTCATTGTGGTAAGCTGATTCATATCACTGAAAAAGAGAATGGATGTTGTATTTTAGTAGAGTAAGTTGCAAACGGCAACCTACAAGAGGAAACCATACACAAGCAAGAATAGCTATGTTTTTTGGTATCATTAATCTACAATTACATGAGCAACATTATGGTTACTAGACTCCCCCCATCATCAAGTCCCCCCCACATACCCCATTACAGTCACTGTTCTTTCAGTGTAGTGAGATGCTATAGAATCACTACTTGTCTTCTCTGAGTTGTACAGCCCTCCTCATGCCCCCCCCAACATTACATCTGCTAATCATAATGCCCCTTTTTTTCTCCTTATCCCTCCCTTTCCACCCATCTTCCCCAGTCCCTTACCCTTTGGTAACCGTTAGTCCATTCTTGGGTTCTGTGAGTCTGCTGCTGTTTTTGTTCCTTCAGTTTTTTCTTTGTTCTTTAATCCACATATGAGTGAAATCATTTGATACTTGTCTTTCTCCGCCTGGTTTATTTCACTGAGCATAATACCCTCTAGCTCCATCCATGTTGCAAATGGTAGGATTTGTTTTCTTCTTATGGCTGAAAAATATTCCATTGTGTATATGTACCACATCTTCTTTATCCATTCATCTACTGATGGACACTTAGGTTGATTCCATTTCTTGGCTATTGTAAATAGTGCTGCGATAAACATAGGGGTGCATATGTCTTTTTCAAACTGCACTGCTGCATTCTTAGGGTAAATTCCTAGGAGGGTAATTCCTGGGTCAAATGGTATTTCTATTTTTAGTTTTTTGAGGAACCTCCGTACTGATTTCCACAATGGTTGAACGAATTTATATTCCCACCAGCAGTGTAGGAGGGTTCTCCTTTCTCCACATCCTCACCAACATTTGTTGTTGTTTGTCTTTTGGATGGTGGCCATCCTAACTGGTGTGAGGTGATATCCCATTGTGGTTTTAATTTGCATTTCTCTGATAATTAGCGATGTGGAGCATCTTTTCATGTGCCTGTTGGCTATCTGAATTTCTTCTTTGGAGAAGTGTCTGTTCAACTCCTCTGCCCATTTTTTAATTGGATTATTTGCTTTTTGTTTGTTGAGGTGTGTGAGTTCTTTATATATTTTGGATGTCAACCCCTTATCTGATACGTCATTTATGAATATATTCTCCCATACTGTAGGATGTCTTTTTGTTCTACTGATGGTGTCCTTTGCTGTACAGAAGCTTTTCAGCTTGATATAGTCCCACTTGTTCATTTTTGCTTTTATTTCCCTTGCCCGGGGACATATGTTCATGAAGAAGTGAAGAAGCTGATCATGTTTATGTCCAAGAGATTTTTGCCTATGTTTTTTTCTAAGAGTTTTATGGTTTCATGACTTACATTCAGGTCTTCGATCCATTTTGAATTTACTTTTGTGTATAGGGTTAGACAATGATCCATTTTAATTCTCTTACATGTAGTTGTCCAGTTTTGCTAACACCAGCTGTTGAAGAGGCTGTCATTTCCCCATGTATATCCATGGCTCCTTTATCATATATTAATTGACCATATATGTTTGGGTTAATATCTGGATTCTCTAAAGAATAGCTATTCTTGGTAAGAAAAAATTTGCCTATAAATGTCAGTAAATTTATTTTCTCTTTTTGACTAGGTACCTGTCAGGTTTAACTGAAGAGCTGATTAGGACCATTAAAAAAATGAAAATGGCAATGTTATGAAAAATGATAGTGAAATTCATTATAATTTAATTTTCTTTCTGTTCTTCCTCCCTCTCAATTTCTTCTACTCTAAGTAGTAACAATGCTCCTTACTCTTCATTAAGCAACCTAAACTGAGAGAAGACACTTTTCTCCAAGAAAGTGCATTAAGAACTCTAGTTTACTTCACTTATGGAGTTCTAAGGAGAACCCTGTCAAACAATGAGTCAAAAGCATTCTATTTAGTACCTAACTATTCTACACTTGTCCATATCTTAACATTTTCTCTCTTCAGCATGACAGTAGAAACTTCTGCTCCATCTGTAATTTTCTTTCTTCCAGTGACAAAAATGAAAAAAATGTACCCAGCACCACGAAAATCTCTGTCTTCCCCTGAACATAGTAACATATTTCCAAATGTCTGGGAGAAACCTACGGGTTAACTCTGGAGACCAACGCAATGCCATAACCTACTGTAGATTATAAGTAACAAAATGTTTAGTTTAATCTCCCAGGGTATCAGCAATAGGAAGTACCCAATAAAAACTTCTTAACTTGGAAATATGTCCCAAATTATAGTCATTCTGCATTTTAAAGTTGTATGGGACTCTATGGTATATCTCCATTGGGGGTCCTGTGGTTTCCCAAACTCTAATCTTCTCCCATATCATTGCATATGTTCTGAGAAGAGTTGGCTCAATATGTGTTTATTGTGATATTGATTTGTTATTCTAAAAATGATTAGTGTATATAATAGATGTTTTTTTACATAGTGAACTGATTCTACTAGTAGAATTAGGGTAAAACTGGGGTCAGATTCTCATCATGGCAACCAGCAACAGGGACAATGTGGAGGCAGTTACAAAGGATACAAACTAGGCTTATCTCCATTGAACTCTGACTTTTGGAGGATGAGATGATCTGACTGTAGATTTAACCCAAGTTAAAAACACAGAGCATGTATTAAATGCCTTTAGCCATTTAGGTTATAGTATGTTTAAGAGTCAAAAAGCATATTTTCTGGGCCCTATGGAATCACTGGCATTTTCATGTCAAGATGGATTGTACATTAGTTGCCTGGTAGATGTTAATGAATCCTGTATTATGGTTAGAATCACTGCTGGAAACTTTGGAATTTTTGTGGTGGCTCTTTTTAGGCATCTAAAACACACCATATTTTCACTGAATTCTCCAAAAATGTTCCTTTCTACTTGTGGGTGTAAGTTCTCACCGCAGAGGCATTACGTCTTGAATGTTTCATGGTGCCTTCAAGAGATTAGAGGTTAAATTCATTCCTATGGCCATGGTCTAATGGGCTCTTGAAATACAGACTGAACTCCAAGGGACTGGGTGCTCCTCATTCGCTCCGCACAACTATACCTCCTTCAGAGCATGGTTCTCTCCACTCTGCAACTAAGATTCAGGGAAGTTAACCAGTCATCCACAAAGACACAACTAATATATGGTGAACACAAATATGTTTCATTGATTTAAAATCTTGGAAACTTTCTATTAGGCTCCCAAAGAGGCTATACCCCAAAGGCTCTCCAAACAAGGAAAACACTTGGCTGTGAGTGGGAGAAGGAAAAGTGAGACAATGTATCTATATTGTTGCAGTTCATATGGGTCTGTGTGTGTTTTAGTTTCATCCCTGTTACTATGTTTCTCTAACTTTGGGTAAGTCACTGTTCATGTCTCTCATTTCCTCATTTGTCATACTGGGGTGGAAAGACTGAATGCATCAGTTCAACAGCATGCATTCTTAGAGCTGTTGTTGAAGAATTCTAATGTGTGTCTACACTACAGCATCATCTGTAAAAGTCTAAAGAAAGGCATTATATCTTGGGGGTCTCCTTTTCAAGATCCTTCCCCTCTCTTACTTGTAAATTTGAGAATTCCCAGAATTCACCCAAAACCCTCTGTTCTTCTCTAGCACTGCTTTCTCCTTGAGTGGTCTCACACTTTCCTAGCTCATTTTAAAGTCTATTTTGTCTGATATTAGTATAGCCACATCCCATCACTTATGGTTGATACTTGCATGGTACATCTTTTTCCATCCATTTGCTTTCAAACTATTTTATCTTTGAATCTAAATTGTTTCCTGTAGACAGTATAGAGTCGGACCATGTTCTTTTTTAATACGATCTGATAATCTCTGCCTTTTGATTAGACTGTGACATCATCCATATTAAGTGGTATTATTTGATATGGATGAATTTACATTTGCCACTTTGCTTTCGGTTTTCTATGTCTTAAAGCTCTTTGTTCCTCTTTTACTGCCTTCCTTTGTATTTAATAGGCATTTCCTAGTGTACCATTTAAATTTCATTAATAACTTCTCATTTTATCTTTAAAAAAATTCCTAGTGGTTATTCAACTTAAAATATACATCTTAGCTCACCATAAGCTACTTGATATTTATACTAACTTAACTCCAGTGAAACACAGAAACTGTACTCCTATATAGCTCTTCAATTGTTGAAGAGGATATTCTTACCCCATTAAATGGTCTTGGTACCCCTGTTGAAAGTCACTTGACCATAGATGTTTGGGTTATTTCTGAAATCGCCATTCTTTTCCAGTTGTCTATATGTGTATTCTTATGCCAGTTCCACAGTTTTAATTACTGTAGCCTTGTAAGTTTTGAAATCATAAAATATGAGTCTTCTAATTTCCTTTTTCAATATTGTTTTATCTATTTGGTGCCCTTCACAATTCCACAGGATTTTGAGGACTGGCTTTTCCATTTATGCAAAAAGACCATTGGAATACTAAGGATGAACTGAATTTGTAGGTTGCTTTGGGGAATGGTAACATCTAAACAACTCGAATCTTCTAATCCATGAACACAGAATCTCTCCCATTTAATCAAAATTTCTTTCAGCAATGTTTTATAGTTGTCAATATACAAGTCTTTCACCCCCTTGGATAAATTTATTCCTATATATTTTATTATCTCAGATGCTATTATGAGTGGAATTATTTTAATTTCCTTTTCAGATTGGTCACTGCTGTTGCATAGAAAAATAACTAATTTGTCTTGATTGATTATGTACCCAGCAACTTTGCTGAATTTACTAGCTCTAGTATTTTTTGCATGTGCATACCTTTCGGGATTTTGTATACATAGAATTGTCATGTGCAAATAACGATAGTTTTACTTCTCCTATTTCATTAAATGGCTTCTTTTTAAATTCTTGCTTAATTGCTCTGGCTAGGAGTTCTAGTACATTGTGGAAAAGCAGTGGTGAATGCTTGCATCCTTGTCTTGTTCCTGATTTTAGGGGAAAAGCTCTCAGTCTTTCACCATTGAGTCTTTGTTAACAGTGGATTTTTAGTTAATGTTCCATATCATATTTAAAAAGTTATAATCTATTCTTAATTTATGACTATTTTTACAATGAAAGTATGTTGAATTTCATTCAGTTTGATGTCAAATGCTTTTTCTGCATCTACAGAGATGATAAAATGATTATTCCTAGTTCTATCAATATTGTGTATCACATTAACTTCTTATGTTAAACCACCCTTGCCTCCCTAGGATAAATTCCACTTGGTCATGGTGTATAATCCTTTTAGCCTCCTGTTGCATTTGATTTGCTAGTATTTTGTTGTGATTGTTCGCATTTCTACTTATAAGGGGTATCAGCCTGTAGTTTCCTTTTCTTGTAGTATCTTTGTCTGAATTTTATCAAAGTAACGGTGGCCTCAAAGAATGTTAGGAAATATTCCTTCCTCTCAAATTTTTATGAGTTTAAGAATGACTGATATTGATTTTTCTTGAAGTGTTTGGTAGAATTCACCAGTGGAGCCATCTGGTTCTGGCTTTTTGTTATATGAGATGCTTTAGATTAGTGATTCAAATTATACTTGTTCTAGATCTGTTGAGATTTGCTGGTTTTTCCTGAGTCAGTTTTGGTATTTTGTGTGATTTTATAAATATTTACATTTCTTCTAGGTTGTCCAATATGTTGGCTTGCAAATGTTCACAATATTCTCTTATAGTCCTTTTTCTGTAAGTTGGTAGTGTTATCTCCACTTCTATTTCTTAATATAGCTACTTGTATCTTCTCCTTTTTCTTAGTATAGCTAAAAATTGCCAATTAAAAAAAAATCTTTTCAAAGAACCAACTCCTGGTTTCATTGGTTTTATTTTCTATTCTCCATTTCATTTATCTCTGCTCTAATCTTTATTATTTCCTTCCTTTTGCTACCTTTGGGTTTAGTTTTTCTTTTTCTATTCATTACGGTATTGGGTTAAGTTATTGTTTTGAGATATTTCTTGATTTTTAATGTAAGTATGTAGAGCTCTAAATTTCCTTCTGAGCACTGCTCTCACTGCATCCTATAAGTTTGGGTATGTTGTGTTGTCATTTTCATTCTCAAAATAATTTCCAATTTCCCTAGTGGTTTCATCTTTGACCCAATGGTAAAAAGTATGTTGCTTAATGCATACATATTTGTATGTGAGATTTATCTATTTACATGTTTTCACTTATTTTATGCAGTTTTGTATATTTATGTAATTTCACTATGTATAATACATGTATATATCTAGGTAGCTAGGTAGTGGCTATCTAGACAAATTTTCTTCAGTTAAATGGTTGTCTTAACTGGGGAGACAGTTTGCTGTGCTGTTTATTCCATCATTCCAGAAACCGTCTCCTAGTCTCTCTCTTAAATATCATTTAGGAGCTACTGATGCCCTTGTTCCTGTCTCCATCCCAACCTTTCATCTGGACACCAGACTTCTATATCTAGCAGATTACCCCTCATCAATTAGTTTTGTTTTCCTCAAATATGTTCTCTCTAGGTCTCTCTCTCAGTAAATGAAATTATCATCAACCCAGTTGATAAGTAAAAAACCTGAACATCAGCCTGGATACCTCCCTCTTATCAATGTCAAGTAATCCATTAGCAAGTCTCACTGGGTCTATCTGTCACATATATCTAGAACTGTTCATTTTCTCTCTACTTCCATGCCTATTGTCTGAGTCTAAATCATTCCCCCTCTCCTGGTCTGTTCTAATGGGCTCTGCTTTAATCCCTGCTTCCCTCCAATTTGTACCTTAAATGGCTCTTGAGTGATCATTTTACATGTATGTCCTCTGGTACACACTCTTTACCACTGACGCCATCCCTGTATGAACTGGCTGCTGTTTCCCTGTCCATCCAACCTGGAGCCCCTCACTTTCCCATTGTGTTATAGTCATATTGTCCTCTTTCATAGTGCTTCCCTCTGACTGAGGCCCTTTCTCCACTTTTTCCTGTCTGCATGATTGGACTTTATCTTCTATTTTTTTTTTAACCATAAGTGTCACTTCCTCTGAGAAGTTTTCTATATAGCTTCTCCTCTGTTACTCTGTTTCCTCATCCCATTCATTTCTTTTGCAGTTCTTGACATAGTTTGTAATTATTAACTTATTTAATGATTTATTGCCTGATGTTTCCACTAGATGGTAAATTCCAGGACAGCATGAACCACAGTTATTTTGTCTGTCACTCTGTAATAAATACCCACTACTACTAAGAGACCCCACTTTTATCAAGCACTGATTAAATATCAGAAATAGTTTTAAGATACCTATGAATTTAAATGTGTGTGGATATATTAATAAACATATATTCATTTACATACATGTATACACATGCACATATACACATACTCATTTAGTCCTCACAACAGCCCTACAAGACAGATAATTTAATTATATGTATTTTACAGCTGATTAAAGCACAAATAGATTAGTGACTTGCCAAAGGTTACACAGTGAGTGAGCAGCTGCGCCAGACTATTTCAGAGTATATGCTCTTAAACATTTCAGCCTCTTCTCAGGGTGGTGCCACAAACAAAGAACGTACTCAGCTCATATTTGTTGAATGGATGAACAAGGAGTGAAACAAAAATGATGCTATCACCCCCTAAAGCAGCGCTGTCCAATACCACTTTCTGAGATGATGCAAGTATTCTACACTGGTGCTGTCCTGTGCAGCAGTCACTAGTCACACGTGGCTGCTGGGCACTTGAAATGTGTCTTTTGTGACTCAGAACTAAATTTAAAGAACCATATGTGGCTACTGCCTACCACATTGTTGGACAGTGCAGTCCAAGACTTATGAGATGGTATCATGTTTTATGCATTGGGGTTTATACAGTCCTCATGAATTTAACTCCAAAGATAGAACACAAAATTCCCCTCTGCATTTCTCTTTTCCATAATGCCTTCCACCCCCAGTTTTTCAAACATCCTTCATCCTCCCACTTTACTTCATTCCAGCCTGTAGAACCCATATCCTCCTCCCTCATCAGCAGGTAAAGTAAAGCTATTTTCACTACCTCTTCAACAGTGCCCTAAACAGTTTTCTAAAAGTATTAACTAGTCAACAAATACCTACAGCCTACTGAGTGGAGCACTGGCCTGAGTCCTGGGAAGGGTGGAGGGAGACAGAGACACAAAGATAATAAAACAAGGTCACTGTCTAATAGTGAAGAGGGCGATTAAACTAATAAACTCATACATAGTGAGCCTTGGTCAAGTGGGCAAACGGGAGATAGGGGAAAGGTTGAGTGTCTAGGTTTGCAGTCTCAGGGTTTCAAATTGGGAATCTGGAGTGTCCACCTTGCAGAAATTCCTGCAAAATGGCCCCAATTCCACTTGCACCTGGATGACAAGAACAAACAGATGGAGCCAGATTTTGCTTTAAAAACTGAGCTCATGATGGACATGAGGAAGTTTTATTGATATCTAGTTGAGACAGCTGGCCTGGGTAGAGGGAAATGCTGTTATATTTCCCCCTGATGACTTGGTTTGATGTGAGATGGGTCCAGGTGTTGGAACACCATTCCACTTTTTTTGGAAAAAGAAATAAACAGTAGATAAAGGTCGTACTGAGACACAAATATTAAAGAAGAAGAAAAAGAATGGTGCACACAAATCATCCAACTCATAGGCAATTACTACTCATAATTTAAACAACATCCAATAAAATTGGGGTAGTGAAAAATGCATTTCTTTCCTCCCACCATTGACATATTTGGAATCTCATTTCCAATGTACGTAGGTTAGAGCAAAAAAGATGTTGCTTTGTTTGGATTTGCTTTTACTGTAGAATCCATTATAAAGCAATGCACTTTGTATGTCAAAGAACAGAAAGGCTTCACTTCCTCTTTTCAGAAAGATCTGGGCAGAAGTCAACTACTGCATTTATTCCATGCAGCTCTCCTTTTGATTACTAGATGTGTGCTGGTTGTAGATGCCACAAAAAGCAGTGAATTTTCTTACCACGAGGACATTCTATCTTAGGATGTGTCTTATAGCACCATATCTCTGCAAATGAAATTGTCATTTATCTATATGTCACTCTGTAAAAAGGAAGCATTTAAACATGTAGAAACACCCAGATGGTGTCTTACTGCTTCATATTTCATCCACACACCAGCTCTCAGCACACAGGTGGAGTGACTACATCTCTTATTTTTCCAAAACTTCTTCAATTTTACTCTTTTCAATGAAAGCAGTTCATTAAAAGCAAAATCAAAAAAATCGAAACTGTGATACTTCTCCAACACTTTTCTTATAAATTGCATCACAGATCAGAAAAGCAACAAATAAATAAGAAAGTATTAGATCAGCTGTCCCAGTCTACTCTAGGCTGACAGAAATATCACCTAGGAAATTACCTCCCTGCTTGTGAGCTAGTTTAACAAAATGTGTTTCCAAGAACACTAATTCCATGAGTTGTACCACAATGAAATCATTCCATGGCAAATATCCTAAGCCCGTTTGGCCATGAAAAATAGCTGGGTTGTTGTCATAAATATTTTCAGCCTACCCTCTACCACATATCTCTGCTGCCAAATAAGAAGTCCTAATGCAAGCTGGCATTAGACCAATTCTGCCAAACACAGATACATGTAATAACAAATAAGCATGAAAAATGCAAAGGCATATTGTTCTTGTAAGCTCTGGGAAGTGATCTGCCTTCAGGATCACACATAAAATGTTCACTCTACCTAAAATAGGTGGAGAACACAGTCCTCTGGTGACTGTGCCAGTCAACTGCAGGACTGGGCCAATTCCTCCACCAAGTGGGGGAACAGGAGGACCTTAAAGACCAAAGAGATTAGATGACTGGCTTCTCTCATTCATGGAAGGGTGGTGGAACCATGCAATGATTCTGGCCTATAATGTATCTGAATACCACTAATTTAAACATAAAAAAGCACTTTTATTTTCCTTTTGCAAAGTAACAAAACTTATGGTCTAGATTACAATGGAGGCATTCAAAACATCTGAGAACTACCTCTAAGGTTAGATACTTGCAGAGGGGGCTGCAAATGCTAATTTTTCCTACCAGGTAGGCTAATAGTTTATGCATGCATATGCCCACATACAAAACATTATCCTGTTTATGTTAAATGCCTACTGAAAGGAATCACCACATTGATCCAATAATGCACGCTTGGGTAAGTTTGGAAATCATCTGGGGGAATTCACAGAATTCACAGGCATGCTGAAAGTTCCTTGTAAGTCCTGCAAAAAGGAAACCTTGGCTAAATTCAAAAGATTTCAACTTATTTGGCCTCGGAAATGTCAAGACACAGGCGTCAGAGGACAATACTGATCTTCTGTTCAAAGCAACCTACTAATCTAAATAATGTTTCCAAAGTGGAGTTTCTAAAAAATGTATTCCAATTTTCTGAGTACAAACTGATGTTAGATCCATTGCAAATCCACCAAATTCTTTACATATGAAGAAATGGACATCCTGATTCACAAATAATTTTCCTGTGAGTCTAATGTGCAAGGATCTGCCCCTTATAGTCTAATATTCTCTAACATGGTAAAACTGAGTTTTTGGATCAGCAAAATTCACAGATCATAGCAGACCTTCAGTATAGTATATACCAAGAATGTGCTATAAGAATATAGCATCTATCATTTAATTTATATCTTTCAATAATACACAAGAGGGATATTACCACCATCCTTTTACAGAAGATGAAACTGAATCACTGAAAGGCTTAAGAAGTTTCTAATATCATTGAGCAATTAAGTTACAGCATTAGAATGAGAATGCAGAACAGGCCTATTTTAAAATGTGAGCTTTTAAGCATTACGCTGCACCGTTGAAGAACAGATCGCACAACTGTAGCTAACCACTGAGTTTGGCCTCCTCCACATCCACGCTTCAGTAGCAGACCAGTTGTTCCAAGCCAGGGACAGCTTTGTGGATGCGCAATCTGTGCAGTTCCATAGGGCCCCATGCTTGACTTACTACTTTGCTTTTGCTCTCTTCGAATTTCTTAATAATTTTTGAACAGCGAGTTCTACATTTTTATTCTGCACTGAGTTTCACAAATTACATAGCCAGTGCTTTCCATAGCACATTAAGCTATAATTGACACAAACTTTAAAAGATGTATAGACTTCAGCCTAAATTAGGAGTAGTCTGAAGGCAGGTCCTGGAAGCTAATTTGGAACATACTGTCCAATTGTACATTATGAAAAAAAGGTTTTGCCTAACAATTCTAATGGAAACAGATAACCCCCAATTTGTAGTCTGTTAATTTCCCAGGGAGGGTTTTCAAAACTCATGAGCAATACGGCAGGAAGCCCTCAGGCTCCAGTGTGTGACCCAGTTCTATATGATTAACTCCAACAAACTGACCTATTAAAGGATTAAGGGGTCACAAATTGTTGGTCACAGTACTTGGTTGTACGGTTAAGGATGCTCCAAATGAATGCTCACAGTCCTTCACACTGACAGAAACTGTAAGTTAGGTAATGCAGATCCGTTTCTATCTCCCTTGCATATTTTGTCCTAAAGAGGCTGGAAAAAAGATGAACTCTTCTTTCCCATCCTCCTTTGGGGTCTGTGTTATCATGTGACTCAATTCTGGCCAATGAGATGGAAACGGAAGTCTTCTGGGATACTTCTGGAAACAGCATTTTTCTTTGTTAATAAAAGGAGAATTCCACTACAAGAAATATATTTTTCATCACCACTCCCTTGTCCACTTCCTGCTATGGTCTTGTTTAGAACTACAGCTGCCATCTTGTGACAATGAGGTAAAATGCATGAATATGAAATGCCAACAAATAAGATGATAGAGTAGACAGATGAAGGAGACTGGTGACACCATGGAGCAAATGAACCAATGTTGTTGACTCCCTAATTAACGATTTGTTTATATCTCTGTTATCCTTTTTTTCTTTCTTTTTTTAACAACCATAGGTATTTTAACTAAGCACACAATTTTGCAAAACCTGATCCCTTTAACTAAAAAAAAAATAAGCCTTCCATTATCTACTGAGGAAGACCTAGTTCACTAGCTATACCTGTGTATTAATTTTGCTGTGAACTGAAAACTGTTCTAAAAAATAAAGTCTTAAAAAAAAAATCAGGTAGCCATGCATAATTTCTCAATAGCCAAAGTGATCATCATATAAGATTTTCATAGTATGTTAGAGCTTAGGGTATGGGGCCCAATAGCTTGAAGTACCCTCAGGGTCCAGCTATGTTACCAAGAGCAAGTCAGTTAAACTCAGTCCTCAGTTTGCTTAAGTGTGGAAATGGGAATAATAGTAGTATGCTCCCTCTTGGGTGTCTGGAGGAACAAATGGGTTCTGTCCCAATGTCTGACATTTAGCAGTCAGTAAATGTTAATTCTTTTGAATAACCTATATAGGAGTCTCTCATACACTGTGCTGGATAAAAATGTACATTTCATTAAAATATCCTCTTTTTCTTGTTGTCTGAGGCCCTTTCTAAACATGTAACCTCAAGCTATTCATTGATAACTAGTCAGTCTTGGAGCTGTTCTATGCAAAACTGAGAATCTTACCATGCTAAGTATATAACACACACCCTGTCACATCTTATTTAATAAAGCAAATTGCTCCATGCAAGGGTGGCAGTTCTCATTTGTGAATTCTTATCTAATTAGCTGTCTAAAAGCAAGTTGAAAATTGGATCCAAGTAAACATTCCCAGAGTACTTGCTCTAGTGAACTAAGATGAACCGTGGGCCCATTCTGCAGTTTGCCAGAGATGTTACGTAAGGTGGTAAAACTGTCCCTATATGTTTCCTAGGAAATCCTAGAAGAAGCTCTTCCCAGATGTCTACAGCTGTAGGCATTGTTCCCCTTTCCACATTTATAAGAGGATTCAAGAGTTCAATGACAAACTTTTATTGAGATTGAGGAGGCAAAAGGGAGCCAATGTGACACTAAGAAAACTTCCAAGCAACATTCAATCGCATGGGGAGGCAGTCAACAGCAAGAACCAAGACATCACAGAGGTTCATGTGGCACAGACAGAAAAAGTAAAGGTTGGTCAAATGAACATCATTTGTGGGCAAGAGGCCGATCTCTTATGGATAGATGACAATGGTATGTGGAAGAATTTTATTCTAGGAAAACTGGGCATAAGGAAGTGATGGGAAGCAGAATCCTGCTCATAGGCAAAGGACATTAGGACATTTGTTGCATTTCCCTGCACAGCATCCATGTCTTCCTCTTTTGTTATCAATGGCTCAGTTTCCTTTGGGGAAAGTTCTGGCCCATATGGTTCAGCTGCTGGTGAGACTAATCCCTTGACCAGTGGGCATTGCAAGGACAGATGACCTAAGTCTAGCCCAAGGGAATTTTCAGAGTTTGTGCTGAAATACTTTGGAAAGTTACTTTCTTTCTGTATGGATGCCAAGCTACCAGGATATGGGCCTAGTTCTGCTGGGGTCACCCAAAGGGTGAGCCTGCTTGAGAATACAACCAACATAGAGGAAGAGAAGTAAGAAGGTGAAGAGAGGTGGCTTCTCTGGTCATTGTTTGAGAATCTGTATCCATCCAACCATGAATCCCCTGGACTTTTCAGTTACAAGAGCCAGGGAATTCCCTTTTAACCTAAGCCACTTTAGTTAGTTTTTGTCACTTGGTACTAAAAAAAGTCTGAGTCATTACTGAGTTAAAGGGAAGCCACACCGGTCTATAATATGTAATACTTTTTTCCTCAACAACCAACCATCTTTGATGTGATCTCCATATCAGTCTGTGGTGACCGTATTTTCCCAACCACGTCCCCACAAAATCAGCCTATCTGCTCAGACAAGTGGAGTTTATTTACAGAACAACAGTGCAGAATGTTTGAAATTCAGAACTAATCTGAAAACCTAGGACATGTGAAGAAAACACACTTCCTGATAGTAACGATCACACAGTCCCATTCCCCTGGTAAATTCCTGAGGCATGCATTTCAAACTCACATTCCTCCATGGAGTAATCAAGCTAAAAATATCTTTCCTATACTCTCTGAATAAAGACTGAAACGCATTGCTCATAGCTGTTGCACCACACATCTGAAGCAAACTCTAAAGTGGTTAGTCAATATTTGGACTCTGAAGAGAATCCCAGGGAGACTGAGCCCACATGTCCCTCCTGCCACCTTGTTAGCTGGAAGTGACCCCCCTCAGTAATTTTGTTCCTCAGTGTCTCAGTAACTACTGTACTACATAAAGGTAACACACCATAGCTGTAGAAAGGCTTTCCTGAGAAGCTGTACAAACTCAAGTTTATTCACTCCAGACTATGGTCTATGCATTACCCATGATCATTTCAGAGATGATCCATTTCCCATTCTTACCGAGAGGCAGCTGGCAAGGGCCTCATAATGCTGTGGCTTCTGGCATCACTGATGGAATCATTACCTTGCTTTTGTAATCCAGTGGACTATTGCTGGATTTAGCACTTACTATGTACAAGGCACCATTTAAACATTTTACACACACTGACCAATATTCACAAAATCCCATGGTACAGGATTCATTGGTGTCTCCAATTTACAGATGAGGAAACTGAAGCTCAGAGAAGTTGAGCAAAATTCCCAAGATCAAAGAGTTAGTAAATGTAGGAGCCAGGGCTAAATTCTAGGGCCATTCTCTCTATTCCCCAGATTACATGTTCTGACTACCTACTGTATCAGACTCTTAAGAGGACTTTGGTACTTTATCTGGGAACATCAATTTTAATATTAATAACTTGAGAATATTTAGTAAGAGAATTTGAAGATAACTGATTAGGCACAAGCTTTGCAAGGATATACAACAGAATTATTTAGCACCTTCCCTGTACCAGCACTCTGCTAGGCTTTGGGAATACAACAGATAACAGAAGAGACACAACCTCATAAAGCAGCACAGACAGAGAAGCAATGACAACGGAAGGCCCATGGTGTTCTGGTGTTCAGCCTAGGAATTCGGATACTTCCATTCTGGCATCCACTCTACTCTACTGCCAGCAGGCAATGGGCACTTGGCAGGACTGTCTGCCCTTTAGGAGCTCAGTTTTCTAATCAATAAAAGAGTTAAGAGTGGGCTAGATGATCTCCAGGCCTGGTATTTATTGATCTCAGGCTCTCCACCTGTGTTCCTGAGAGGAAGATACAAAAACAGCACACGCTGGAGCATTTTTCTCATATTTACAGGACATCAGAAATACCTGGGCAACTTGTTAAAAACAATTACTCGCAGACCCACAATAAGAGGGTTGCATCCAGAAGGTCTGGGATGCAGCCCAAGCTATGCATTTTTAATAAGTTCCCAGGGCCTTTTGATGTATGAATTGTGATTGAAACCCTGGTATTCAAAGTATTGGCAGCACTTGGGAGCTTATCAGAAACGCAGATCTCGGGTTCCACAAAAGATCTACTGAATCAGAACCTGCATTTTACCAAGGTCCCTGGGTCATGCTCACATGTATTGATGTGTTCCTAAAAAGGGGCCAACCTATTTCATCTTGATGCCATGCTCAATCTCAACACCAAAGTAACCAGAGCACAACCTTACCTGGTTGTTATTACTTGTGCTAGGTTTTCTTAACCAGGCGAGATCTGCAATTACTGTTCTAAAAGCATCCTCTGGAAGAGTGTTTTTCAAGTTAAGTTTGGCAGAGTCCTAGGCTTCAGTTCTGCAGGGCCTCCTGGGGGTAGGGATTGTGTGAGGCAGCCTGGACTGAGCTAGCCTCCAGGCTATAAACTTTACTTCAAACAGAGCTGCTCCACGTTCATCAGTTTTAGAAATTGGTATTTCAGTTTGATTTTTTTTTTGTAAAGTTTTTTTTTTCAACGAGTATCGTGCTCCACAGTGCCCATCCATACCTTTGGTACTTTTCCCATGTTACCCAAGAGGTGGGCTGAGGGAATGAACCTGGCTCTGTTTCTATATGCTTCCCTTGAGGACAGAGACATGACCTCCAAAATGTCAAAACCCATTCCTGGTCCCAGGAGGACTGCTAAATTACTTTCCTATCTTTCTTTAATATGCAATGACCAAGAAAAACATTAGTGTGGAAAATTCTGAATCCAGCTCATATGCCGTCCTTAGTTTGTCTTCTAACAAAAGTTCCATGTATCTTTTCTTATAAACCAAAATTTCCCACCAGTCAATGGGAATTTGATCCTTAAGGTAAACATAAGAAGTCCAGATCTTTCTTTAGATCAAGTACATTTTGGGGACATCTTTAGTGATTAGCATTGCTTGGTGGCTCTAGAGTTAAAAAGCCTCACAATTTACTTAATACAGAAATCACAAGAGGCCCAGGAAAAAACAACTTTAGTTTTATTAACATCTAATGAATGGTTCTCAATGGGGATGAACACAATAATTACCTGAAAGCTTTGAAAAATGTTGATAACGACACTTCCAGGAAGATGGCGGTGTGAGCAGGGCAGCAGAAATCTCCTCCCAACATTATATTTATCTACGAAAACACAGAAAAAACATCTATTCCTAAAAGAGAGACGAGAATACACAGGAAAGCGCACAGCGTGCAGGTACACCCGAGAGGACTCGGCACCCCAAGAGGCGATCTTAAAGAGCCCAGCTGACATACGTGGCAACTATCAGTGACCAATTCTATAGCCATGAAAAGACAGAGGAATATGGTTCAGACCAAAATCAACCAGACAACCCCAGAGAGGGAGTCTGAAGGGATGGAATTGCACAGTCTTCCTGAAAAAGAATTCAGAATAAAAGTCATAACCATGCTGATGGACCTACAGAGAAATGTGCAAGAGCTGAGGGAGGAAGTGAGGGAACTGAGGAAAGACAATGCAGAAATCAGACAAGCGATCGACGGGCTTAACAGCAGAATGGATGAGATGCAAGAGACTGTTAATGGAATAGAAAACAGAGAACAGGAGTACAGAGCAGCTGAGGCAGAGAGAGATAAAAAGATTTCTAGGAATGAAAGAATATTAAGAGAACTGTGTGACCAATCCAAACGGAACAATATTCGCATTATAGGAGTACCAGAGGAAGAAGAGAGAGAAAAAGGGATAGAAAGTGTCTTTGAAGAAATAATTGCTGAAAACTTTCCCTCGCTGGGGAAGGAAGTAGTCTCGCAGTCCACCGAAGCTCATAGATCTCCCAACACAAGGGACCCAAGGAAGACAACACCAAGACACATAATAATTAAGATGGCAAAGATCAAAGATAAAGACAGGGTATTAAAGGCAGCTAGAGAGAGAAAAAAGATCACCTACAAAGGAAAACCCATCACACTATCATCAGACTTCTCAACAGAAACCTTACAGGCCAGAAGAGAATGGCATGATATATTTAACGTTATGAAACAGAAGGGCCTCGAACCAAGAATATTGTATCCAGCACGATTATCATTTAAATACGATGGAGGGATTAAACAATTTCCAGACAAACGAAAGTTGAGAGAGTTTGCCTCTCATAAACCACCACTACAGGATATCTTAAATGGACTGCTCTAGACGGAGGCACACCTAAAGCTAAAAAGAAGTCACCAGAGAAAATAAAATCATAGTAAAGAAAGCAGACCATCCAAATACTAACTAAAGGCAAAGAATAAAACACCTATTATAGAAAGAATGGAGGAGGAGGAATAAGAAGGGAGAGAAATAAAGAAACATCAGACTGTGTTTACAATAACTTAACAAGAAAGTTAAGTTAGATTGTTAGATAGTAAAGAAGCAACCCTTGAACCCTTGGTAACCATGAATCTAAAGCCAGCAATGGCAGTAAGTACATGCCTATCAATAATCACCCTAAATGTAAATGGACTGAATGCACCAATCAAAAGACACAGAGTAACAGAATGGATAAAAAAGCAAGACCCATCTATATGCTGCCTACAAGAAACTCACCTCAAATCCAAAGGTATACACAGACTAAAAGTGAAGGGATGGAAAAAGATATTTCATGCAAACAACAAAGAGAAAAAAAGTAGGTGTTGTAGTACTTGTATCAGACAAAATAGACTTCAAAATGAAGAAAGTAGCAAGAGATAAAAAAGGACATTACATAATGATAAAGGGGTCAGTCCAACAAGAAGATATAACCATTATAAATATATATGCACCCAACACAGGAGCGCCAGCATATGTGAGACAAATACTAACAGAATTAAAGGAGGAAATAGACAACAATGCATTCATCTTAGGAGACTTCAACACACCACTCACTCCAGAGGACAGATCAACCAGACAGAAAATAAGTAAAGACACAGAGGCACTGAACAACACACTAGAACAGATGGACCTAACAGACATCTACAGAACTCTACACCCAAAAGCAACAGGATACACATTCTTCTCAAGTGCACATGGAACGTTTGTTTTCCAGAATAGACCACATACTAGGCCACAAAAAGAACCTCAGTAATTTCAAAAATATTGAAATCCTACCAACCAACTTCTCAGATCACCAAGGTATAAAACTAGAAATAAATTTTAGAAAGAAATCAAAAAGGCTCACAAATACATGGAGACTTAACAACACTCTCCTAATTAATCAATGGGTTAACGACCAAATCAAAACAGAAATCAAAGAATATATGGAGACTAATGACAACAACAACACAAAGCCACAACTTCTGTGGGACGCAGCAAAGGCAGTTCTAAGAGGAAAGTATATTGCAATCCAGGCCTATTTAAAGAAGGAAGAACATTCCCAAATGAATAGTCTAAAGACACAATTACTGAAATTGGAAAAAGAAGAACAAATGAGGCCCAAAGTCACCAGAAGGAGGGACATAATAAAGATTAGAGAAGAAATAAATAAAATTGAGAAGAATAAAACAATAGAAAAAATCAATAAAACCAAGAGCTGGTTCTTTGAAAAAATAAACAAAATAGATAAACCCCTAGCCAGACTCATTAAGAGAAAAAGAGAATCTACACACATAAACACAATCAGAAATGAGAAAGGAAAAATCACGACGGACCCCACAGAAATACAAAGAATCATAAGAGAATATTATGAGAATCTATATGCTAACAAGCTGGAAAACATAGAAGAAATGGACAACTTCTTAGAAAAATACAACCTTCCAAGACTGACCAAGCAAGAAACAGAAAAACTAAACAGACCAATCACCAGCGACAAAATCGAATTGGTAATCAAAAAACTACCCAAGAACAAAACCCCCGGGCCTGATGGATTCACCTCTTAATTCTACCAGACATATAGAGAAGAAATAACACCGATTCTCCTTAAAGTTTTCCAAAAAATAGAAGAGGAGGGAATACTTCCAAACTCATTCTATGAAGCCAGCATCACTCTAATACCAAAACCGGGCAAAGACCTCACCAAAAAAGAAAATTACAGACCAATATCCCTGATGAACGTAGATGCAAAAATACTCAACAAAATATTAGCAAACCGAATTCAAAAATACATCAAGAGGATCATACACCATGATCAAGTGGGATTCATCCCAGGGATGCAAGGATGGTACAACATTCGAAAATCCATCAACATCATCCACCCCATCAACAAAAAGAAGAACAAAAACCACATGATCATCTCCATAGATGCTGAAAAAGCATTTGACAAAATTCAGCATCCATTCCTGATTAAAACTCTCAACAAAATGGGTATAGACGGCAAGTACCTCAACATCATAAAGGCTATATATGACAAACCCACAGCTAACATCATACTTAATGGCGAGACGCTGAAAGCTTTTCATCTAAGATCGGGAACAAGACAGGGATGCCCACTCTCTCCACTGTTATTCAACATAGTACTGGAGGTCATAGCCACAGCAATCAGACAAAACAAAGACATACAAGGCATCCAGATTGGTAAAGAAGAAGTCAAATTGTCACTATTTGCAGATGACATGATACTGTACATAAAAAACCCAAAGATTCCATTCCAAAATTACTAGAACTAATATCTGAATTCAGCAAAGTTGCAGGATACAAAATTAACACACAGAAATCTGTTGCTTTCCTATACACTAATGATGAACTAACAGAAAGAGAAATCAGAAAAACAATTCCATTCACAATTGCATCAAAAAGAATAAAATACCTAGGAATAAACCTAATGAAGGAAGTGAAAGACCTGTACTCTGAAAACTACAAGACACTCCTAAGAGAAATTAAAGAGGACACTAACAAATGGAAATGCATCCCATGCTCTTGGCTAGGAAGAATAAATATTGTCAAAATGGCTATACTACCTAAAGCAATCTACAGATTCAATGCAATCCCTATCAAACTACCAACAGCTTTCTTCAATGAACTGGAACAAATAATTCTAAAATTCATATGGAACCACAAAAGACCCCGAATAGCCAAAGCAATCCTGAGAAGGAGGAATAAAACAGGGGGAATTACACTCCCTGACTTCAAGCTCTACTACAAAGCCACAGTAATCAAGACAATTTGGTATTGGCACAAAAACAGACCCACAGACCAGTGGAACAGAATAGAAAATCCAAACATTAACCCAAACATATACAGTCAATTAATATTTGATAAAAGTGCCTTGGATATACAATGGGGAGATGACAGCCTCTTCAGCAGCTGGTGTTGGAAAAACTGGACAGCTACATACATATAAGAAAATGAAACTGGACTACTGTCTAGCCCCATACACAAAGGTAAACTCAAGGTGGATCAAAGACCTGAATGTAAGTCATGAAACCATAAAACTCTTAGAAAAAAACATAGGCAAAAATCTCTTGGACATAAACATGAGCAGCTTCTTCATGAACATATCTCCCCGGGCAAGGGAAACAAAAGCAAAAATGAACAAGTGGGACTATATCAAGCTGAAAAGCTTCTGTACAGCAAAGGACACCATCAGTAGAACAAAAAGACATCCTACAATATGGGAGAATATATTCATAAAAAACGTATCTGATAAATGTTTGACATCCAAAATATATAAAGAACTCATGCACTTTAACAAACAGAAAGCAAATAATCCAATTAAGAAATGGGCAGAGGACATGAATAGACACTTCTCCAAAGAAGAAATTCAGATGGCCAACAGGCACATGAAAAGATGCTCCACATCGCTAATCATCAGAGAAATGCAGATTAAAACCACAATGAGATATCACCTCACACCACTGAGGATGGCCAACATTCAAAACACAAACAACAACAAATGTTGGCGAGGATGTGGAGAAAAGGGAACCCTCCTCCACTGCTGGTGGGACTGCAAATTAGTTCAACCATTGTGGAAAGCTGTATGGAGGTTCCTCAAAAAACTCAAAATAGAAATACCATTTGACCCAGGAATTCCACTCCTAGGAATTTACCCTAAGAATGCAGCAGCCCAGTTTGAAAAAGACATATGCACCCCTATGTTTATTGCAGCACTATTTACAATAGCCAAGAAATGGAAGCAACCCTAAGTGTCCATCAGTAGATGAATGGATAAAGAAGAGGTGGTACATATACACAATGGAATATTATTCAGCCATAAGAAGACAACAAATCCTACCATTTGCAACAACATGGATGGAGCTAGAGGGTATTATGCTCAGTGAAATAAGCCAAGCCGAAAAAGACAAGTATCAAATGGTTTCACTCATATGTGGAGTATAAGAACAAAGAAAAATACTGAAGGAACAAAACAGCAGCAGACTCACAGAACCCAAGAACGGACTAATAGTTACCAAAGGGAAAGGGACTGGGGAAAATGGGCGGGAAGGGAGGGATAAGAGGGAAAAAGGGGCATTACGATTAGCAGATGTAATGTTGGGGGGGCACGGGGAGGGCAGTACAACTCAGAGAAGACAAGTAGTGATTCTATAGCATCTCACTACGCTGATGGACAGTGACTGTAATGGGGTTGGTGGGGGGGACTTGATGAAGGGGTAGTTTAATAACCGTAATATTGCACATGTAATTGTAGATTAATGATAATAAAATAAATTATATTTAAAAAAAAAAAGAAAAATGTTGATACCAAGGCCATACCCCAACAAATTACATCAGACTTTTGAGGACTGAGACTCAGGCTTCTGTGGGGCCCTAGATGATTCCAGTGTGCAGCAAGGAACTAGATAAGGGAGCCCTGGAAATGTAGTCCTGTAAGACACGCTCTCTGCACCACCCACCCCCCGTCTCCCCTCTTTCTGCATCCAGATGATTATTCATTCATTCATTCAACAGCTATTTATTAGAAATCTACGATATATATTTTTAGAGCTGGAATTTAGAAATTCAAAAATCCTGTCCTTGTGGAGCTAACAGTACTACAAACAAAATTTAATTTTGTTTTAAGTTCTAAATACAAAGAAGATAAAATAAGCTGTTGGTGTACTACATAGACATAGCCTCTGAGAAGGTGACATCAGGGTCCTGAGTTGACACCCAAATTTTGGGAAGGATAGAGCTATAGGACGATCTAAATAATTTAAGATTTAATTAAGCAGAAATAATAATAAGTTCAAGTGCCCCCAAATGGCTCTGATTGGTAAATTGAAAGGACAAAGTCTGAAGGGCTGAATGAAGAGTAAAGTTAAAGGAAATGAGATCATACTGGTGGTCAAGAACCAGATGCTGTAGGTTTTTATAGGCCATAAAAGAGACAGTGGAAGAGACAATCTAATAAATAACAGTGGGAAAATATCTACATGAAAGACTGTACCAATCACAGGAACAATGGCCTATATGCTAACATGATGTTTTGAATTTTATTTTACTTTAGTTTTTGGCAAGGGTGGACAGAGCTGGTACTCATTCTTGGGGACATGCTTTAGGATTACCTGGGAGAGAGGTTCATTTAAGATGTTTAGCACACACTGTCTCTCCTCACCCATAGGCACAATTCTCTTACTTATCCTGAGGGCTATGACCTATACCCACAGTGAGTGATTATTACTAACCAGAGTGGGCCATATCAGTGGTGTCAAAACCCAACAATACACACAGTCAGGATTTTCAGTTCTATATCTCCAGTTCAGTTCATTCACCCTACACTTTAAACATATGCACTCTAAATATCTCTATCAGCATAACCCATAGCACCTCAAACATAACATGGCCAAAACTGAACTCATCTTTATTCTTAAACAGACTTGTATTTCCTCCTATAATTTCTCTGTCAGTTGATATCAATAGATGATGGCTGAGGCTGGATGGTGTGATGGTTTCTTCACTCACATGTCTGCTGCCTGGACTGGGACGGCCAGAATAGCTGGGTGGGAGCTAGTTAGGCCTCTCGATTGCCTTATGGCTAATTTGGGCTTCCTCACAGCACGGTGATTTCAGGATTGTCGGACGTCTTATATGGTAGCTGACTTCTCCCTGAATGAGTATTCCAGGAGACAAGAGGTGGAAGCTGCCAGCCTGAAAATATTCCAGCATCACTTCTTCCATATCCTCCCGTGTAAGCAGTTTCTGAGCTCACCCAGATTCAAGGGGAAGAGTCATAGACTCACTTCCCAATGGGAGGAAGGTTGATAAAGTTGTGGCCATGTTTGTCCACCACAATATATGAAGCATATATGGACATATGCACAAACACAAATATATATATATATACATATATACACACACACACACACACACACAGTGTCTGGTACATATTAACTTAAATTCCTTCAAATAGCACCTACTATACTAGTATCTAAATGCTACCATTACTTTACAGGGATGTCCTCCAATCTTTTCATAAACTTATAGGAATACAGGATCAGCAAATGTGTGGGGCAAACAAGGAAAGAGTGACCAATATGAGCACTGAAAAGGAACATTAATTTTCTGTGAGAGGCATGAGTCACTCTCCACTTGTTGGGCACCAGAGGACTGCAGGAAGTTGCTGTCAAATCCTTCCAGCGCAATCACTGCGAGGTTGCAGAGAAGGGGGAGCAGCCAGGGAGACTCATTTCACTGCCAATGCACAGTGCTCAGAGTACTTCTGTATAAAAGGTAGTGCCCTCAGCAGGGAGCAGGATATGCCAATGTGACAGTGAGTCACTGAGCAAAATCATGGCTGCTTAGCTTCTGATGCCTACCAAGCTGGCAGCAATAAAACTGCCCCAGTGCCTCCTCCTTTCCATGAAAAGATCAAAGAAGTTTCATCTCAGGACTTAGAGAAGGAGAGAACTTGGTGGCTCAATGATAATCACACAAGAATACTATTAGATCCTTTTTAAGACAAGGATGACCCGTAATTTTTCTTGAAATATAAGGAAAAGTGAAAATGAACCATCCTAAATAATATATTAGATTTTAAGATAATTCATTTTGACTAAATTGGGGTTATCCCAAGTATATAAAGCTAGGACACATTAGAAAATCTAATTGATATAATTCACTACATTAATATATTGTGGTAGCTTTTCTCTAAAGATGGCCTCTTGGCCTCATATCCTTGTGTAGGCTCTCTGGCACTGACTCTGGGCTGGCCTGTGACTTACTTTAACCAACTGAACATGGCAAAAATGATGCTGTGCCAATTCTAGGGACATGCCCTAAGAAGGCCTGGCAGCTCCTGCTTTGCATTTTGACCCATCATATTAGAAGTCAATTATC
>JAVSCE010021580.1:0-51369 GCA_032199065.1 Smutsia gigantea | reverse complement strand
TGTACCCTGGGTTACTCAGTAATTACTCTTTCTTGCTTTAACATGACTCCAGTGGACAGCAAGTATAGGTGAATACGATTGATCTAAGTTACTTTTCAAATATCTGGAAATACCATTATTATTACTGAAGCAGTGCCACAGAGTCTAGAGATTGTGTTGTAAATAGGTCAACAGGATAGAAGACATGCAAGCTATAGAGACTGAATTTTCATCAAGAGTTTTGTGTTGTTAAATAAATCTTATGGAAAAATTAATTAACCAATATGCATAATTGTCACTGTACTTTATAGTAATTAAGGAGAAATAATAATGAGTTCACGTAAATGATAATAACAATTCTTGTTTTCATGTAGTTAAAAACATTTGGTTTTTCTCTCCATAAACTTTGGTCTGGTTTATATAATCCACAGCATGTGGTGTAGAGCCACAGCAATGTCTCCAAACCTCCTGGGTTCGGATTCTCTGCTTTCTGTATGACCTTGAGCCAGGTATTAATCTCCATCTCCTGTTTCCTCATATATAAAAAATGGGCTAATAATACTGTTTTTCTTGAAAACTGTCATGGGGTTGAAGTAGACAGTACATGAAAAGCACATAAAACAGCATCTGTCACATAGTCTGTCCCCAAAGTGTTAGCTGTTATTATTTCTAATTTCTTTTAAATCATATATCAATTAGTGATGATTATTTTCACCCATAAACACAACAGAAAACTGAAAAAGAGTGTTGTTTTATTAAAATTTTATATCTAATAACTGGGTCTTCAGTCTTCAAAGTCCTCCACTGAAATAGTCATACAAGCTGTAACCTTTTTGCAAGTTAATTATGCCTTCTGTGCCTCAGTTTCTCACCTGTACATTGGAGGTGATCATACTTCACACCTCAAAGGATTGTTGCAAGCATTAAATAACTTATGCAGAGCACTTAAAGCAATAGTTTCCACTAATTAAGCATTATGTGTTAGCTATTATTCTTATGACTATCATTATTTTTATGATTGTGCTCCATTCATGATCTTCCACTTTGCTATTCCCATGGTTCCGCAGGCCCCTGAGGAGTCCTTTGGTGGGTCCCCTTTACCCATGTTAATTTCCCTGGTTGCTTGTGAGCTTAAGGCAGTAGAAAATGACTACCAGCTTGTTAATAGCATTTTGACTGAAACTCATTTTTATAGAATGTCCTGGGAATTTACATTTTAAGACTTTCATCACTAATATTCTGCTGTTGAAGGATATTCTTTAAGTGTAGGCAATGAAGAGCCAAATATCTTCACTACCTTTGAGTGATGTGGGCACTGAGTGGTATATAAGCATAGAGTGGGAGTGGGGAGATCCTCCAGAGTTTCCTTGAACTTGGCTCCATTTTACATCTAAAGTCAGTACAAAGGAAATGCTTTTGTTTCATTGAAAAGTTGGGAGAATGGCTTTTAGCTCTCTGACACTTAAAATCTGGAGTGGGAGTAATAGAAGATGACAATGAATTTGACTGGCTCCATAATTTTTCCAGAGTTTGGAATTATTTATATTCCTATTTTTTAAGCAAATAGAATTATGGCAGTGATACATCATGTTTTGTGTGGCCATGCACACAGGTACTTTAGGAAAATTATGACAGTGACAGTGATTTTTAGAAAAATGTACATTTTCTAAATATACATCAAAATAGGTTTTCCAGCACTGGAAAGAAGTGCAAATTAAATGTCATCTTCTTAATATTTTAGTAGCAGGAATGTTCCACTAACACTAAACAGGTAAACTGTAGCATTCCATCCTCAAAATAACTTTGGCATCATTTCTGCAGTAAATTTAAATCAAATCTGCCTTATTAAGTGAAAAATGATAGTACTGTATTTTTTTTTACCTGCATTTTGAGAATAGGTGCCTTTTTATAATGGAGGAGAACAAAAAGAACAGACATAGTATTTAAAAAACAGCACCCTAAGGATTTTTAAAAACCAGAAAATTGAAATAACTTTGTAAAGATGACATGATTTCATTTTTAGAAGTTTTAAAAAGCTTCTTTCATTAAAAATCACCCCCAAACTGCATTTCTTATAAAAGAAATTACTCTACTCATTTTTATTAGTTTACCTTTAATGTCAGCACTCAGGTTTGTAAGTGCAGTTATTAAAAAACAATGGATTAATAATAGATGTCATATGATGCTTTTATATCTCATACTATGTTTGATTCCTCATTGCATTTCTCTGTTGCTTTAATTCCTAATCACTCTCCCCCAAACAGAGAGCATCTGCCAATTCATTATATGGAAGCTTAATAATACTTAATTAAAATACAAAGCTCTGGTTGCTATCTACCATTTAATTGAATGTGATTTAAATAAAACAATAATGGAAAGTATCAATTCATATATATTTCTGTTTGAAAAGAGATATATCTGGACTATTTCTTCAGAGGAACCATAGATTTTGTAATTTTATCTACATTATAAAAAGAATCTTTACAAAATATTACTGGTTTTTATCTCCTAGTAATTAAAACTATATCTTACTATAGATTTTTAAATATTAACTTCTGGACATTCAAAGCAATTCCATTACATTTTTATAAATTTTAAAAAGTTAATTTTATATATGTTTATAATGGTTTCAAAATAATATACAATGCATAGTAAGATTAAACATGCTTTCACTAATTATTTTTTGCTTGTAGACTTTGATGAAAAGCGTGACTGTATGACAATTGGTTAAATTAGTATCTTTGGGTAGAAGTGAGAATTATAAGTTAGTCACCACCCTTCTCTTAGTATGCCACTGCAGAGTATGAGTATGCTGTAACTTCAGAATTCCTTCTGTGATTCATGTGTGTGGGTGCTACTCAATATACATGCTCTGCAAACTGCTTATACCTGGTCTGTGATGAGATATAAGGAATTTTCACCACAATGTGCATTAATCTAATGTTTCTTCCACGCATAAAATTATGATATAAAACAACATGTATAAATGAGGTAGACTAACTGAACCAGAGTATGTGTAATGAGGTAATTGATTTGCCTTCTGTAGCAAGCCCCTTGTGGCAGGATGGTGATAAACTGTTCACAGAGCAGTACTAGGCAGTGCTAGGACTAGTATTAGGCAGTACTAGGCACTTTGAGTAGCACTGATTTGGACTGGTGGCAGTTTTTCTTACATATTACTCATAATTGAGACAACATCCTTATATGTGCTTCCTAATATATGAGCCCAAGAGTTTTTCTGAGCTTGTGCCTAGAAGAATTGAAGGGAATGGGGTTATGTGCATAGTCAGCTTTACTGCATGCCAGTAAATTGCTTTCCAAGTGGTTGTACCAGCTGACCCTACAATTTAAATTTCCCCCAGAACCTTACCAATAGTTAGAAATGTCAAACTTTTCTTTTCCAGTTGAATGGATATGGAATGGTTTCCCTTTGTTGTTTGACTACATTTTCATGATTGCTAGAATAGTTGTTCATCTTATATTAGCCTTTCAACATTTCTCTTGATTTACATGTTTTTTTTCTTATTGATTTGGAGAATAATACATTTCATATTTCAGATAAATATCTTTTGTTAGGACTGTAAATACCTTCTCCCAAACTCTTGATGCATTTTAACTCTGTTTATAGCTTTTCCCCCACTTTGGTCTTACAAGAAGTTTTAATTTATGTAATCAAATTCATCGGTATTTCCCTTCACATTTGAAAACATTCTCAGTCTTTTTAAAGATATCCTTTGCTATTCCAAGGTTATAAATAGATTTTCCATATTGTCACCTATGGTCAAAAGTTTTACATTTTTAAATTTCAGATTTTGAGGTCAGGATCTAATTATTTTTTTCACACAGGCAGAAATGTGTGTTCTCATGGGATTAAAAAATTAATACACACTCTTGACTCATTAATTTATAATGCTGACTTTCATATATGTCTAATTCTAATATCTATGCCTTATATCCTGTTATCTTTACAATATTCTGGCCATTTTGAATTTTTCTGATCTTGTACTTATAACATTATATTTTATTTACCTGTCTGATAGAGTAGAGCCCTCAGTCCTGTGGATTTTCTCCAAAATTATCTCATTTATTCTTATTTCTCTGCACTTTCATATGTAGTTTAGAATATATAACTCAACAAATTCTGTGAGATATTTCTTGCATTTAATTTATAGATTAATTGGAGTAAAATTAACATCTTTACAATTTTTAGTCTTGCTAACCATGCTGTATCTGTCTATGAAGTCAAATCTTTTGTGTCCTCAATAGCTTTTATTTTTTATATTTAAATATTTGCATCACTTTCATTAGAATTAATACTTTTTAAATTTTTCTGTTGCTTTTGTGAAATTCTTTTTTCACTACTATATTTTACATTTATATATGTTTCTGTATAGGATTATTTCATGTTGATTTTTATAACCAGTTAACTTGCTGAATTGTCTTACTAGCTTTAAGAATTTAAAATACATTGACTTGGATTTTATAGAAAACTATTTTGTCCATAAATTGCAGAAATTATGTCTTTCATTTCATATCCATATAATTCCTTGCTTAAAGTCAAAAAAACAAATTAGTGCTGTTTTATTATCCATAATATTCTCTCCATCTTTTTTCCATCTGTGAAGAATGGTGCGACTTCGCAGCTTTCCTGGTTTCTTTTTTTTCAAGTTAATGACAAGTGTAACCTCTTGGTCTCGCTGCCTTTCAGCATGTTTCCCTCCAAGTTGTTTGAAGGGTATCAATAAATATTTTCAAGAGAGTGTTAACTTTTTGTCCTCTCATAGAGCTGCTGGTGGAGGAGTATCTGTGTGGATTTTTGATATCTTTCTCACTGTCACTGGATTGCTGTCTCACAATCTACAATATGCACTTGCATCCTATGTTATTATTAATGCTGCCATATGTTTTTCATTTGTTTACTTAATCTTTTTGTTACTCTTCTCAAATTGTAGGGAAGGAAACTTGCAATCTTCTATCTACAGTGCTATTAGCCCCCAAAGTTACTTCAGTACCATTGTAATGTACTATAAAAATGAAAACAATAAAACTATATTAATTCCAAATCAAGAATCTAGTTTGAAGTAAATGATTCTTTTTTCTTTCTAATTGGAAGATCTTGTTTGTTATATCAGAAATACCATCCAAGCCAGCCTCTTCAATTACAAAATTTGCAAAAGACTTGGACTGATTGCAGGGGCAGAATTCTAACTTAGATTCTTGCCAACTTAATTAGTTAGTAAATTTACTGCAATCCAGATGAGTTTTCAAAAATATTACATTGAAATATGTTAATGAAAGGCTAGGGGATTCCCCAGAGACCTTCATACAAATCTGCACTTCAATAATAGCTTACTACGAGTGAGTCAAATTCAGGACAGAGTGAATATAGGCATCGAGTGGCTGTCTATGTGTAGAATTGCTAGGTTGAGACATCAGAGGCTGGAAGTATTGGTTCAGAAAACCTGGCCTGGCTCTGGCCTTCATGGTGAGCAGAAGGCAGGGAGTAAATTCCCAGGTTAGGATACAAATAGTTCACATGATAGAGAAAGAAAATAGAACTTCTGATCAGTTTGGTCAAGTGAACTGACGTGATAAACTCCCCCATACCAAACCCATGGCAGCAGTGTATTTAATATAATAGTATAATATTTACTTAACAAATCTTAAAATTATGAAAGACTAATTCTTGAGTGCCAGAAATAAAGAAGCACTTCAAACTCAGATTGATGAAGAAGAGTTTAATTGAATGGTCTATGAAGTAATTGGAACTAGATATATGCTTTGTACTAGAAGAGAGTTTTAATGCCTATGCTGGAGATAGTAATTCATTACACATTTCTCTTAAATAACCCAATTCCATATTTAATATGATTGAATTTTTGGACTGGTCTTATTATATTATAGCAGGATTTTATCATACATGGAAATTCTGGACATGAAAAGATGAAGTCATTGACATTTAAAACTCAACAAGTGGTTTATAAAAACAGAATAAGGTAATTGGAAGATGAGTTTGGTGCACTGAGGAAGCTTGTTGCTGAAAAAAAAGACAAAGAAATAGGAAATTAATTAGTTAAAAAAAAACACAGAACAAACAATGAGAACATCTAATACACATCAAATAGGAGTTCCCGAAGGAATGAAAAGGGAGACCAAGGAAGAGACAATAACTAAGAGTTCCTCAGAATTGAGCAAAAACAGGAGTCATCAGATTGAATATGATGATTTTGCAGTAGGAAAATTAAAGCGATATATAGATATGTACTGAAGCAAATATAAAACATAACACTTATTTGCATGTACTCCTAAATATATAATTATTAAGCATATTCAGCTGTGTCATTATGCTCTTAAGATACCAAAAAACAGGCTCACAGATTATAGGCAGTAGAAGGGAAGTAATCATCTGATAGAAGGAAGACAGATGAACAAACATACAGATAAAAACCTCTAAAAAGATAAGCAGTATAAAAGAAGTAGATAAAGACTATTATGAGACTATAGAGAAAAAGGACACATCTCTACTTCAAAAAGTCAGGAAGTCCTTAAAATGATCTGGTGCTTGAGTTCAGTTTTGCAAAGGCACAAATAAATAACATATAGGAGATTACTGTTTATTTTAATAAAGTAAGAGAAATAATTCTAAGCAATATGCATGATCCTGTGGGGACTCATATCGTGTTCTGGGACCTGCAAGCAGTCTGACAGAGCAGAGAGCAGGATGATCTTCAGGCAGTGTGTGGTGATGGAAGCAAAGCAGAGGACCCAGCCTGGCTTTCCATGGGAAGGAGATAGTATTTTGTCTAACAAAGTGGTCTGTGAACTAAAGTCAGTCTGCAAACATTCTTACTGGTCCTTAATGATATAAGTAAAAAAAAGTGAGAATGAGCATTTAGAAACTGGCATTGTCTAGAAATCCACATGTGCAATGTTGTACTTCATTAAAGTTATCAGTCCTAGAAATTAAAAATTAAACACCAACTAACAAACAACATGACAGTAAAAACTGGTCCTTCCGAGGTAGGTCAGAGGGCCTCCAAATGATTCAAAGTCAAAGAGCTGTTACAATGTGAGAACCATCACAATTTTATATGTGAGAAAAATAGGCTCAGACTAGTTGCTTGGAATAAGGCAAGTTGCTTAGTTCTAATACGAAGTAAATGAGGAACAGGTCTCTGGCTTTGATGATACCAAATATTTATACCTTAATTAGGATTTAAGTCATTCTATGTTTTTCCAGGAAATTTAAAACATTAATCTGTTCCCTGTAAAGGAACTTATATGGAGCATATTCTATAGCCTTCCCAACCTTCCTCAAATTAATATAAATGAGAGAAAAATATATATTTCCAAAATTGTTAACCATTTTTGGGTAACAAGGCTACTCTGTCGTAGACTAGAAATTGTGAAGAATCTTGACAGATTAAAGACAGATGGTATCTAATTAAAGAAGGAAACCATAGCTCAAGATGAATGAATGGTGATAATGCTGCAGAACTGGTGGTGATGGCAAGCATGCTTCTTGTCCTGAGATGGTGGATGCCTGGAGGAAGAAAAGGCACAAAGGAAGATAATAGAGGGATTAGTTGAGTTGTCACAGGCTGAGCAGCCAGAAACCTCTTGCACATCTTGAGACAGCAGCAGCAATGGATTGGCTGGGTTTCCTTCACGTAAGAGCAGTGAAAGTGGTACCTTGAATCAAAGAATGAAAACAATCACCCAGGTAGGTAGCCACATTTGGAATAAGTGAATACTATATGCAAACTACAAGGCTAGCCATAGTTGGCAGGCATGCCCCGAAAGACTATCATTAAAACACCAAAGTAAAAAGCCACAATATGACCTGCCTATACCCTAAGCAGACTATGCAAACAGAGTATCCAAAAGCATCTCAACTCCAAAAAATGTGTGTGGTGAAAAACTAATAAAAATCAAGAAAAGTAAGCAGAGTTAATAAGTGTAAGCTGTAGAGGGCTTTAAAATAAATTGTATTGATATTCTCAGAGAAATGAAAGAAGCAGAAGTCATTGAAATGGACAGTTTAGTTACTGGCATGAAATAAAACTTGAATTTTTGGAATGAATAACAGAATAGGTTTGGGAGAGGGAAAATTAGCTTATTGGTTAAATAACACAAGAAGTATTACCAGAATGCAGGATAAAATGTAGATATATGCCACATTCAAGAAAAGCCCCATGCAGGATGGTTGAGAATTCCTGAAATCAATTCAATAGAAGTTTGAGAAAGAATAATAGATCAGTGGATAGAAAGCAAGTAGCCTGTCCTAAAACAAAGGGAGACACTAGTTCTGAGAATGAAGGAATACTTTAAGTACAAAACAGAAATAAATTTCAAAAAACTCACAAAAGCAAAAAGTGAGTTTAGAATAACAGCAAGTAACAGAAGACCTAAAAGAGGAACTCTTAAGACTTCTTCAGCACGAGAGAGAAGGAAAGTTATCCATATTATCCACGAATGTATAAGAAGCAAATTACCATCAGACTTCCCATATGACACTGAATATAAGAAGAATGGGTTGGATGGGTTGGGAGGGAGTTTATCTAGTGTTTGAAACCCAGTGATTGTTTCAAATGACTGTTCAGTGAGATTGGAATAAGGGCATTTTCATACATACAGATACTCGGAAAGTTTACACCATAGATTTCTCAGAGAATACTCGAACAAATGAAATATAGTTGTAGTAAGAAAAACAGGGATGTAAATAACATTGATGAACCAAGGAGAGACTTAGGTTTATGTAAGTAATAATTAAAAGTTAGCTAGATAATATATATATGGGAATGTGTAAAAGAACTAACCTATATACATAGGAAAATTTAGTATTTTCTAACAATGGCCTGTCAGTCAGTGGGTAAAGGAATAGATTATATAATAAATGACATTGGAAAAATTGTTCATCCACATGGAAATGTGTACAACTTAAATCTCTAATAAAGCATGTACAGGATGGACAAAGACCTTCTTAAAAATCTACAAATTCTTAGAGAATAATATAGGAAGCTATGTTTTGACTTGGAATGGAAGTCTTCTTATAAACCCAAATGCTATAAAAAACATAGACACACATGATTATACCTCTGAATAAAAGTACCACACAAGTAGTAGACTAGGCAAAATATTTGGAACGTAAGGAACAAATAAAGCAATTAACATTCAAATCATATAAAGAATCCCTAATGACAAGACAAAAAACAAAAAAATAGTTAAGAGGAAAAAGGATGTAAACAATATTTTCAGAAGAGGGAACACACCTGATTGGTAAATATTAAAAAATGTTTTATCTCACATGTAATTACAAAAATGCACATTAAGGCACCTTTAGACATTTTTTGAATGTCAGTATTGTGAAAATATGAACTTTGAAATAATGTAGTAGAAATATAAATTGAAATAGCTGTTTTGAATGTTGACTTGTGGGTATTGACATTTAATTCCAATTCTTGGCATATTTTTTGAGGAACACACAATGTGTGTACAAGAAAACACAAACGGGGATGTTCATTGTAGCACTGTTTGATGATATGGTATTTTTAATTTTAAAATGTTTATTTTGATTGACTCACAATATTCAATAGCACCAAGGAGCATAAAGTAGAGCCCAGGCTTCAGGTAATAAAAAGAAAAACCTGTGTCTCCAGATGGCAGGTCCATCTTTTACTTGTTGGAAGTCTTATAAGTACACCCAAAGAAGATTAGTAGCTGCATTATGAAATTAAGAAAGCAGGAGTATATTTTATTCCCAGCTATATTATCGTGGACAATTCAGATTTTTCATGATTTACTTTCTTAATTGATGAAATAATTAATCTTAAATTATTGGAATCTTAAAGCATTATCTGATTTGATTTCTTGGCTTTTGAAAGACAGCATAATGTCTACAGCAGATGATATCTATCTGTGTAGTTAAAAGTGTCATAGTCTTTCTCTAAAGTATGTGTTATCTTTGTTGATTTCTCTTTTTATTCCTTCCCATTAGTTATTATTTTAATTTGGTTGATATATTCCATCTGCACAGGGCTGCCAAATATGATGGGGATAACATGTTTAAGGAAAATAAATATCAGTTGCAATATTGCAGATACCTGAAATAGCCATAAAACTTAAGACAAATACTGAAACCCAAAAATAAGAGAATCTGTGCTCAAGGCAATATATTTTTATATCATTGGAAAGATGCAAAATGATCTAACCTGGTGAAAATGAAGATAAAAATATTTTTACCCATAAGCTTTGTCAATCACTGTAATACTTCCAAATTGGTAATAAAGCCTTCAACTAGGCATGGCTTGTTTATTTCCTCATGTATTCAACAGCTCTTGACTAAACCCATGCTGTGAACAAATGGCCACACCAGGCATAGTCGATTTCTCTCTTTAGGGTACATGAAGGGAATAGGAAAACAAGTAATAATTTTATTGAACACTTATTCATTCAACAAAATATACGGAGGGACGTATTTTGTGCTAGGTAGTACTCTGGGGGTTGTGAGCACAGCAGTGAATGAAACAGACACATAATTTTGCCTCATAGTGATTATATTCCAATGCATTGAGAAATATGAACATTGTTATATCAACAATTAAAAGGTTTGAATTTATGTTACTCATATGGCTACCATGGGAATTATATACTTAGTTTATATATCATCAAATTTTATTACAGTTGTTATTATTTTTCTGCTTATTTTTTCCTCAGCATTTTATCTGCCTGAGAACAGTTATTCCCCCTTGGGTCTAGTGAAGGACCTGGCATATAATAGGGATTTGATGAAGTTTGCTAAACAAGCAAAGTATTCAACCTCTATATACTTCAATATTTTCAATTATAGTGATAGGGATAATAATTATCATAATAGTAATAGCATTACTAAAGTTTATGTGGTTTGAAAAGTAACATATGCTGTCTTTGGAAATCTTCATAGTGTCAGGCATATGAATCTCAATCTGTCAGTTTCATTTAAACATACATTTGAAAACATTATTTTAAGCAAGAACCTTGTGATGATGATCCCTAAGCAAGAGAAAATGTATTTTGATATCAACAATCTCTTTCCTGTTCTCCCAAGAGAGAGGGGAAAAAATACCCTCTCCCATCATTTTTCAAAAAGTTAAATGTAACGTCATTCCTGGTGGTCAAATTTCAGTTTTCAGTTTTCTTTCCCCCTATGAGTAAATGTATTTGTATAATTTGCCCTACATGCCTTTCTGCATAATGAATAATTATTTTCATGCTAATAACTATGCCAGGTGTAATTTTTCTTTAATTAAAATTTTTTCTATTTAGTAGTGAAATTCTTCAGCTAGTCTCTTCTTTTTGAAAACAAACCACATTTCAGACTGGGGGGAAACGTGTTACACTCAGAATTCATGCATGATAAGAAATTCATTCCACAAGTGGAGTAAAACCTTTAAAAGACCTTTATCTACTTCACAGAATAAATTTGATATGCCTTACAGACCATTATGCGAACTCTCCCTCACTGTGCATGCAGATAGAACCATCTCTTGAAAGCACTAACTCTATAATTTCCATTCAGATGATGAAATTGTAATAAAAAGTTTATTATGCTACATTTGTATGTGATTACATGTTAGGCTGTAGAAAGTTAACATTTATTTTTCTTCTACTAATAATCATTTTTTTCAAGACCTAATACATTTTCTAAACATGTTTAAATTCAAAGATCCATTCCATAGGGCAGTATGCCCTGCTGGTGGTGCTGCTGAAACTGTTAAAGAGCTGCTAAATACTTATACGTCCCTATGTCTCTTATACAGGTTTCCTATATATTTTCATAGTGTAAGGATTGTTTATTACTAACTTAATATTTAGATACAGAACTTAATTCATTTAAAATGCCGATTCCAATTTATCCTTTTTCTTATTCAGTTGTGTCTTTATAACACATAAATATGTTTAAGATTTTAATAAATAAGATATATTAGGTTAACCCATGTAGCATTCTGTCTTCTGCCTATTAATATAAGCAATTTGACAACAGCTATGAGGTACTTGAATTTGGCGAAACTAGATCTCTGATTAAGTAATATAGCTCTTTCTATGATGGATTCCACGAAAACAATTTGTTAAATCGTTGTATATTAGAGTTAAAAAGGTATAAGAATCATTCTTATTTAATACATTGATTTTTAGAGATGAGGAAAACTGACACAAGTAACATCCTTAAAATATTTTACATAGTTAGGGGCAGACTTGAAATTTGGAACCCAGATGACTTTCTCCTAATTGAAATGGTCTTTATGCTATTCTTTACCTGATCAAATTGGCTTGTTTTTACTTAGAGTAACATCTGAATTGTTGGAAAACATTTATGTACCAAATATCTGAAAGAATTGGGCATCCAAAAAGCAAAAAATTGCATAGGATCACAGTCAGAGGAACATGTTATGTTACATTGTGTATGCATTAATATCAATGCGAATTCATTGCTGAGATCAAATGTACAATATGCTGTCAAATGTTTAATAATTCTTCAGTGTCTAATTAAGTCTAAGAAAGCTGCACTTATGAGTGAGTCATTGTAATTTCATATTAAGTACAATATAATGAACTGGTATAAATAGGATAACACTGAAGAGCCAATAACTTAAGCTGATTGTCTGAAAGCAGGTTTCACGCTACCACAACCTTTTATCAACCTCAGACTCTGTATAAGACAAAAAGAAAAGAGAAATGCTACCCTTGTTGCCACATGAAGTGGACCTGGGTATTCATGGGCCTTAAGTGATCAATATCTTTATCAGATCTGTGTAAATGTTATGGGCAAGTACAATTAAAGAGCAAATCCCTGGATTTGCTGGCTAAGCTAAATTTCAGCTCCAGAAGCAGATGATTTCACTGGAGGGCACTTGTTAGGGAGCATTGGAAACAACTATAGAAGACAAGTTTCCAAGACCATACGAAAGGTTAATAATGGGGACTCTGGAGTCTGAGCACATGGGTTCAAAACTCTGTCCCAGCATTGTCTGGTTGTATGATCTTCTACAAGTCACTCAACCTCTCTGGGCACCAGTTTTCCCATCTGTGAAAGAGAATATTTCCTTCATGGGCTATTATGAATATTAAAGTAAAGTATACATGTAAGAGTGGCTGGCTCATAGTTAAGTATTCAATAAATGTTAATAATTCTTATTCATGGAAGAGCATTTTTCAAGTAGCATTTAGGCAAGGAAGTCCCTCTTTAAAACCACAAAGATCTGTGCATTTACATTAGAAGGAAGTTCTGTAGAACTTGACTGATAATTCTAACTTGCACAGATTCACAGAATATCTATCATGAACAGAAACTGAATAAAGCAACAGTTGAAACACAAATGTAAAGTTTGAGGGGGAAAAAAAGTCAACTTGTACGCTACAAATGGAACCATGATCATTTGAATATAGAGTGGATAGTACACTTTGTAACTAGGTTACCAGCAAAGATTTTAGAAAACAACCAGATGGTTGTGAAGCACAGAGGGGAGCAAAAAAGGCTGATAGTGTGAAACAAGAAGGCTGAATGGAGGTCCGGACCAGTACCAGAGAAGAAGCCCTGGCAGTTTCTGGGGAAGGATTCACCATTCCTCAGTAAGGAGGGACTTAAAGTGCTGGAAACACCAGAACCATATGCATATTATTATTGTTTTCCATGTAGCATTTATGAAGACACTAACTCTTAGTAACAATATATAATTTATTTTACTGTGCAAATGCAATTCTTCTCAGTTCACTGTCTTTATAAAATACAAATTGAAAGAACCTCTTTGGGTACTGAAAAGAGAAGTATTTCCTTCCCAAGGAATGCGGTCAGTCAATTTGATATCCCAGCTAGGTAGATTATTGCAATCATCATCACAGAAAACTTCCTGGAGAAGGACTAGCCCTGTTTGGGTTAATCAACCCTTTCAATAGTCTTTTGAGTAACTTTTACAGGAGTTTGGTGTAGTAAAAATTTCCTGACCTGAAAACACAACACTCAAACTTCAAAGCTGTAGTGAAAAACTATATATTATAGGGCATTCCTTAAGATGTCTCTTCATGATTTAAAATGCAATTAGGTCCATGTTTAGCACAGTAAATATATTTCCTAGAGGAAACCAGAGTGTGATGAAAAAGGAAAACTCTTGCAGAGCAGTCTTAAGTTTTTATGAAAATTCTGAGTTGCTGTACTTTTTTTGACAATACATCTTTCTGATATGCAGGAATTCTCCATTTTAAGGAGAGTATAAGCACCTGCTCATTAGAGAAATTCTGTTTTGTATTTTGTTTATTTCCTACATGGAAGATCCTCACAGGCCATCCATAGGCACAACTTTTGAGCTTAATGATGTCAGAGAACCCTTTTCTGTCTTGTAACTGAGTGGTGGTGAAAGCTGAGATACCAGCAAATCAGTGAAAAGCCCACAGTAATACTTGAAACATGTTCCAATCACCATCCCTTACATTTACATGTTTTACATTTTCTAAAATTAAACATAAGAGCATTTTTACTGTAATATCAATTTTGCTGATTGTCAGAGCAATGTGTTTGAGCTGATTAACTCCAACTGATGAATTGAAACTTGATTCCTTTCCATGGTCATCTTTTTTAGAGCTATTGTTCAAAGATATTCCCAGACAGAGGTGGGCCATTCTTCAGTCAAGGATATTTCAGTAGCTGAGATACAGTTTGGAGAGCTACATTTTCAAACAAGCTTCTAGGTTTCTTCAGAGTTTTTATCATGTGAAACATCTCTAAACAGAAATAGTCAGAATTCACAAAATGAGGTTGCTTACTGACATTTATGCAACTGGGGTTTCAGTATCCTAACTGAAATTCTAAGGTAGAGTCTTTTCCTTTCAAGTATGGTTATATATTATAACAATATCCAGAGAATTCTTTAAGAAACTCAGAAATTTGTGAGAGAAACAATATAGTAGGTAAGATTGGACCCTGGAATGAGATCTGTGTACTCTTTATTATATAAGAAATTATATATGTGTTAGATATATTGTGTGTATATATAAACACACACCCACTAACTAGGGAAATAGATTTTATTTCTGATATGGTGTGGGTTCCTTATCTTTCAAATTCACTAATTCTCACCTACTATGATCATGTCCTTGTTCCATATAGATCAAAGAATATTTTTAAAAAATTTTTACTGAAGTATAGTTGATATACAATATATTGTTTCAAGTATACAGCACAGTGATTCAACAGTTATACACAGTATTAGAATATTTTCTTTATTCATAGTATTTTTTGTAAGTTATCTCAGTCCTTTTGTCATTGTCATCAATTAATTTCTATCACCCATTCCTTTATAAGTTGATTTCTGTGGTAGTTTATTCCTTCCCATCTATAGTGGATTATGTCTGCTGTATTAATTTAATGTTTCAGGAGTGGTATTTCTTTTTTCTCCACTTAGGAGAGAAGGTTCTCTGTTTTATGTCTGCATTCCATCTCTCATCCACAGTGTTCTCTCTACCACACTGAGGCATGGGAGGATTATTTTGTACTCTCTTGGGCTGAAAAGCAACTTTGTTTTTGAGGTTGAAGTTGAAAACTGATTCCTCCTTTGTGCAGCACTATGACATTCTTGTGTGATGCTGTTAAACACTCTTTCTGGTTGTGGTAGCTCAGAGGACAGCCTTTTGACCATTCTGTACCTACTATTGGGTGGAATAGACATTCACAGATGTTACCCCATTTTATCCCCACAAGAGGTATGCACAGCAGGAAAATGCATTCAGCTAGATTAAATCAATTGCCTGAGGTCACATATCTAGTAAATTGCAGAGCAAGGACTCAAAGAAACATCTTTTGACTTTAAATCTCTCAGTCCTCCCATTAAACCATATTGCTCTCTATTGAGCTGATAATTCATCATGATACATGCATTATAGTAGAAATAAAATGGAGCAGAATAATTATTTATAAGTTTTGTTTTTGAAAGGCAAGATGGTTTAACTTTGTCTAATGCTAATTAAAAACCAGCAAAATTTTACAAATTATACACTGTCAGCTGACTAGCTCCTTCTGATCAATTCCTTATTATAGCAGAGTGGAATGATTTGTGTAATTTAAATATTCCTATCTTAAACAATTATTTAAACTATATGGCAAGGTAATAGTGTGGAGCAGTGTGGTGGGGTTGAAAGTATTAATAGATTTTTAAAATTACTTGCAAAATAAAAATAGTATTACAAATTTATAATTTATAGTTCAGTAAACTTTTTAAATTGATTCTATTGAACTGAAATGCCCTCCTCCCCATCCTTGTAAATCAAGTTTTTAACAAAGTCCTCTGAATAAATTATTACTCTTGAGGAGAATCAACTATTCTTTAAACTACTCGTTGTTCATCTGTTTAATAGAAAACACCATTGCTGCTGAAAAGGCGGATGGACCTTGACTTTTACTTCAAGTTAATTTTTGTATTTTTGTTAGAATTAGTATTTGAATTAAAACAATATACATGAGAAATAAGACACCCCTGAGAGATTATTTCAGTGATTGACTATCAACCTACAAAATTCAGAATTAAAAATGACCAGCAAAACAGGTGAGAATGAATCCCTTTCATTTCTCAAGGTTGGTTACATCTCTCAAAATATTTGGATCCAGTTTCATAGAAAGACAACACTACATCTTGGAAATATCATATCGACATCCCTGACAAAGCCATTTAAAGTCATCAGGGAACTGTGTTCTCTATTCATATTATGTTCAGAATTTCAAATTTGAATGAGGATTAGGGAGAACTATGATGTCTCTTTACCCCCCCCCCACCACCACCCTTTTGCTTAGTATGTTTTCTGTTTTGGTGTTCCTTGTATTTCCATTTTATGAGGAAAGACAATCCTTTTCAAATCCCAAAGGCTGTATTCTTCTTTCTACTGCATGTAAATGCCTGTTCACATCAATGTTGCTTATAACAGTATTCTATTTGAAAGGTCAGTTGATAGTTTAACTTTTACTTTTTTCTGGTGAAATGTTTCCTGTTTCCATTTTCTCTGATGGACTATTTTAACAGGCAGACCCTGCATTGTCTTTCCCCTTCCCACACTCTGACTCTGTCACCCTGGGCAGTGTCTACAAGGTAGCCTTTTCCTCTTATGTGCAAGTATTATATGTTGGCACAAATGAAATATGACAAATTGCTAAGAGCTCTGTGGTTCCAATTTGGCATTGCCATCCCAAACTTTGAACATCTTGCCAATGAATAGCACTTACAGCCTCCTGCTGGCTGACCAGTTACATGTGACCCTTGCAATTTGCTGCCAAGAAATTGTGTACTGATAGAGAATAAGATACATTGATCAGAGGTAGGCCAATTGTTTCATTAGATAAAAATGGCCACATTGAACTTTGGGACAAATGTATATATTAACCATTATAATTATCATCAGTTTCAAGAAAATTCTTGTTTTTCTTACAATGCAGTGATAAGGGTCCCTTTCAACTGAGATCCTGAAGTATTATTCAAATATTATTTGATTCATTCTTGTAATATTCTTCTGAGGTCAAGGACAAACATTGCCAACTTTATTTTACAAGTCATGAGTTCTAGGCAAAGAGATCTGGCGAACAGAGATTATGCCAGCTCTTGTTAGAAACACAGAGATGGACCAATGCAAAAATTGGTACTCTGTCATTAAAACTTTTCAGGAGAAGTGTATGCAGTTTTTAATGACTGAGATGAATGAGCCCATGATTTTATATTAAATAAGCAAATACATACTCATTGCCTATTACATAGAAGGTTCTGTACTAAGTCATGTTTGGAAGATTTTATTTCTAAGGATAGAGAGGCTAGCATTTTATTGTTTGTGTTTTCTCTAATTTTATAGCTTACGTTTTTCCTTTCTTTGGGATCATGGCAGTATTCCATTTGAATTTCTTAAACAGAAACTGTGTTTTAAAGGAAATTTGTTTCCTTTTTTTATACATTGGTGAAGCTATTCATAGCCTGTTTTCAATTTTCTTCCAATAATTGAAAGTAAGTGATGACTGTTGGGATTCAAGAAAATATAAATCATGAGACAGTATTCCCCTCTACACATTTACAAAAAAAAACATTTTATTTTGAATTAATTTTAGATTAAAAAGAGTTGCGAGCATAGTACAGTGATTTCCTGCTTACCCATTAACCAGCTTCCCCTAAAGTTAACATCTTAGTATAACCATGGGGCATTTGTCAAAATTAATGAATTAACATAGGCACAGCACTATTAACTCAATTACAGACTTTATTTGGATTTCACCACTGTTTCTATTTCAGGATCAAATCCAAGATACCACGTTGCATTTGTATCCTACCATCTTTGACACTACTTTTGAAAAACATAGTCTTTATGAACCTAAAAATTAACATGGTTTATATCTGTGGGCTAAATGATTAAATATAGTTAGTTATTTAGTTATAGTTATTTAAATATAGTTACAAAGAACTTTTTATTTAACTCTAACCTCATCAATTCTTACTTTCAACTCTATTTGGTTTGCTTTTATTATAGGTCATACCTAAGAAATAATTTAAGGCTAAAATAAATACCAATTTACATTTAGTCATAGAATTTTTATACGAGAAGGGACTTCCAAGACCTCCCTTTTAAAGAGGAAATGGAGACTGAGACAGTAACTTGCCAGAGTGGCTATCGGCACACAGTGGTAGAACAGGACTAATTATGACACCATCTACATTAAATACATGACTTCACAGCTGGCAAACTGCCCACATAGATGTGATTTTCTTTGGTTTTCACCAAGATTATTTGTTCCTGTAACATACTAAGCAAGCTTCTCCCCAAGAGATCTTGCTCCAGTTGTTTCCTCTATCTAGAATGCTCTTCCCGTAGATATCTCTTGGCTAGTTAATCACCATTTTCAAATATTTGGCCCTATCACAGCCCCTCCTTGACACTTACCCTGATGACCTACTTACTGTTTCATCTGTAGAGCCCCACCACTGTAGAGCACTCCCACTCTCTTTCCCTGATTGAATTTTCATAATGATATTTTGCCTTTAACATACTGTATGCTTTTCTTACTTATAAAGTTTGGTATTCTATTGTCTGTTTACCTCTTCAGATAAATTCCCAGAGGGCAGAATTCTTTGTGCATTGATGAATTCAAGGCAACTAGTACAATGCCAGACATGCAGTGAGTTCTCAATAAATGTTGTATGAATAATTTCTGTGTTACAAATGAGGTCCTAGAGAACGTAGAACTTTGCACACTATACATAGGCAGCAACTGGTATATTTTGGAAGAGAATCGTTCTTACCACTTCAAAACACAGAGCCCGGACTGGTCAGTCTCTCTGCAGAACATAAGAGGAATCAACAGGTCATAACATAAGCACTCTCCAGGGAAGCAAAGTAGACCACAAGGCAGCATGCTATTTCTTTTTCTAAAATCCATGAATAATATTCCTGCCTTTCTTATATGAATGGTGATATGTCAGTATCTATACTCTTGCTTCTATTTACTTACATACCTCTTTAAAGGGAAAATGCATGCTTAAATGAGCACACACACACGTAATCAGATACTTTTAAAAGACCATTTGAGTGAACATATTACATAAACCTATCTATAAAGTGAAGAAAGCTTTGAAGAAATAACAATAGTAGCCATCATTTCTTGAATATGTGGAATTAATGAGATCATATCAGGCATTTTACATATTGTGTCCATTTAATGTGTCTGATCAGATAAATAGCTTATCCAAGTTCACCCAGGATGTGACAGAAGAGAAGCCTATATTAGAGACTTTGAATCTGTTCTGGTCGTTTCTTCTCCCTTAAATGTATGCCTGTTTATCCTTCAAAGGAATCAAACCAATAACAATTCCAATCATACTCTCTGTGCAACATTTAAATGTTTTCAAAGGACTTCTCACATTATCATTTAATTGTCTCAATAATCCTAAATAGCATATATATTATCACAGTTTACAGGTTAAAAAAAAACAAACATGACCAAAGAGGTTATGAGTTGATAATTTACTAAACAAACTTTTTTTGAGTGCTTACTGGATTATAGATATTATAACCATTTGAGCCCAAACACTTTTTCAGAAGTATACTGTGCTGGAGATACAGCAAGGAACAAAAGACAAGATCTCTCTCATGGAATAAAGATTTCTTAAAATTACTCTCATGGAGTAAATGCAAGAAAGACAATATCAGGCAGATGGATAAAAAAGATAATTTCAGATATTGGCAAGTGCTGAATTAATTGCTGATTAATAAAGCAATACAACAAGGTCAATGAGATAGAGAATGGCTTCAAATAGTCTGGTAGTAGGAACATGTATAAACATATAATATCAATACAGAGTATTGAGAAGCATAGTAAAATTATCCATAGGATGCTTTAGAAGCAAATAACCCAGGAGGTTATGGAAGATTTTCTGAGTGGAATGACCTGAATTAACTATTTCAGACACTATCTCATTTCCCCTGCCTTTCTCTTTCCAGGTTCCTCATAGGTGGATCCGCTGATGTTCTGTATTTCGATTACCCCTGAATTGTTGGTATCATATTAACGATGTTCAGGAGTACCTAAATTGTTCCAGCTTATCCCCTGGAATTCTCTTTAAGGCCAGTGCTGTGGAGTTTAACACTATGTCTTCTTCCATGTGGACTACACAAGCAGGGAGCCTGTGACTCCGTTTTAGTATTGACATAAAGTTCTAAAATCCTGGGTTCTTGTGCTGAAATTCCTCCATACGTGTAACTGGAAGTCAGAACCCATTTCTTGTTTCTAAGAGCCCTAGTGTAACCTGGTTTATGGAAGGTATATGGTGAAAAGAGAATGAGAATCAGGTTTAGATTGAGGCAAAGATGGATGTGAGTTCTGTCTTTGCCATCTACTATCCTTCTTTCATTCAGAGATAATTTATTGAGAATTCAGTAAATTCCAGTCACTTTGTCAGGTATTGGGAATATTATAAATAAAATGAAGTCCTTGAATCTGGGACTTTATTTTCTAGAAGGGGGGGTGGTAGAAAATAAATCAATGATAATGATGGTGTATTAGTTTGCTAGGGCTGCCATAATGAAGTACCACATGTTGGTGGCTTAAATAACAGAAATTTATTTCCTCACAGTTTTGGAGACTAGAAGTCCAAGATAAATATGTTGACAGGGTTGGTTTCTTCTGAGGGCCTTTCTCCTTGGCTTGTAGATGGCTGTCTTCTTCCTGTGTCTTCTCATGGTCACACTTCTGTGTATGTCTGTGTCCTAATCACCTCATTTTATGTTTCATAAGGACACCAATCATTTTCGATTAGGGCCCACTCATCTCTTTTCATTTTACTGCCTTTAAGCCCTATCTCAAATATAGTCACATTCTGAAGTACTTGGGAATTAGGACTTCAATATATGAATTTTGGAGGAAACATAATTCAGCCCAGAACAGAAAATAAGAGATGCCACTGAAGGCAGCATTAGTAGTGACTGTATAAAGAAATAGAGTGATCGGGTGGGCTGATTCGAATAGCATGGTCAAAGGAGTCCTCTTTGCAGAGATGGGAGTTAAGATAAGACCTTAAGGCTAAGAGCAAGCCTGTTGGACTATTATTGAAGGGAAGGGTATGCCAGACAGAGGAAACTGTAAAGCCCCTGAGAGAGCACCCAAAGTATTTGGGAAACTGAGAATGGTAGTCAAGGTGTTAGGACCATGGTGAATCAGGGAAAGAATCCTATGAAAATGGGTTCCATAACTTGCATAAGTTTCTAAATTTTCTTTTTGAGCTATAAGCTATATACAATACAACCAGTCACAAGAAATTTTTGGAAGAGTCAAACTATGTAATAATGAACAATTCTAGTATTTAATTGATGCTCCATTTTTTAAAAAGGCTTAAAAAGAGAAAAGGAAGCATTTTCTTTTATTCACACATCATTCATTACCTTTGAAATTACACTCCAGGACATTCATTACTATAACTAATTCTGACCTAACTCTAGCAAAATGGAGGTGGCGTATTTGCACGTTTTCTATCACCTGACCAGCCTCAATCACTTTACAGCTGCCATCAAAATCTGACAAGTCCATGATCACTGTTCTAAAATACCATCATTAAAAATATCCTTATCAAATATACTGTCAAAAAATCAGGATTTGATTTGCTGTGTAGTTAACCTCCAATTAATTTTGGAAAAGAAAGTACATTATAATCACTCTTCAACTGTTAAAACAATCTCAAATTTGGTAAATTTCTACTTGTAATTATATAAAACAATGGCAAATGTCTTTTTAGATAATTATATCTAATCAATTGTAATGTAATCTATTTTAAATCCACTAAGAGATATTTCAAAATACCAAATATGCTATTCACTCACTTCTATCACATATATTAGGAAGTAAAATACAAGGTGTAACATTCTCTGCAAATTGAAACTTTATTAACAAGGGTGATAAATTAATGATGTTTTAGAAGATGTAATTTTTGTTTCAAAAGAGAGGGTAGACAGGTTCAACTGGATTCAGATATTTTTTTTCCACAAACTGTGATACTTCAAATTAGCCTTCATTTCATTCAATTATGACACTTCTTTATTCTAGTAGTGCTTTACCTTCTGAAGCAGCCTCCAGCAGAACATTCTGCACCACACTCGATTGTCAGCATTGCTTCTGGGTTGTTCAGATGAGAGTGAGATGCTGAAACATGTTTTGAACTTAACATGCAAACAAAATATCTGCAGAGTTGTCCACACTGATGTTGTAGTTCTCTGGCAAACACTTCTACATGCAGTGTCAGCATTTCTGAAGCCATCTCTTTCTCTTCCTTTCTACAAAATTATGTCCAGGATGCCAGAAGACTTCCTTCCAAGAAACATATTGTAGATTTCATTATATTTTTTAAATTACAGTATCTTGTACAAAATAGGTTTTCAATACATTTTTTGTCATATTAACAAATATGTCCCAGAATCTCCATAATGTGATTTGTAGTGTTATCGTAAGAATGATTTTGCAACTAATTCTAAGTTATCTGCTGGTGAAGAATTCTGGAGATTCAATAATAAGGCAGGACAGGCAATTATAGCAACTGACTTAAATTTAACTTTTAAATTTACTTTGTGAGTTTTTATCCCTGGTATATGCATATGCTTTATCCAGATTTTTTTTTCAAAGGCCCTAGGCTAAAGCTAGACCTGGGCCACATGGATTGCTGTATCAATCAATGTGTAATACCTATCTGAAGCACTGAGGTTAAAAGGGCTCTGAAGTCAAGCCCAAGCTCGTTAGGGCCATGATGACTAGTAATGTCCACCATGGAGGAGGACGAAAGTGTTAACATCGCCTTTGTCATCCTGATTTAGAGAATATTTTGTAGTATATTAAAACTTTCATATTCTACAGTTCTTCTATCCTTTGATAGAACGCCTCTGTCATCTAGCACTCTTATATTCACATTCCCTATTTTCAAATTCTGCTCTCAGGAAGGAATAAAAAATATCATTAGTAAAACCAGTAAAAATAATAACTCTCATTTTGAACCTATGTTTTATGCTACACACTGTGCTAGATGCTTTACATTTATTTATATAATTCACTGTAGAATGACTGTGGAATAGGAATTATTCCTAATTTACAGAATAAGCTCAGATACTTGCATAATCTCAGAGCCAGTAAGTACCCAGTTCAGAATTCAAGCCCAGGTTTTCTGACTCCAAACCTTGTGGACACAATCACTACATTTACCAAGAAAGTTTAAATGACACTGAATGTCAAGGACATATGAATATCAGTATGGATCAAAGCTCTCAATAGAAAGGTCAGTGTTAATGATGAGATCTCATTTATTTTCCAGTAAACAAATGGTTATGCTTTATACAGTTTCTGACATTTCTCCAGATCAAAGCCAGCCTATACAGAACAGCAATGCTTGGGTGAATAGAATCACATGGAGAGACCTTGGAGGTTATCCTTTTCAAAAATGAAATTCATTCAGTTTTTTGGATGAGGTGATTTGGCTTGGAAAGGGATACAGTGACCGTCCTGGTTTTTTTGGGACAATTTATGAAAGAAATAAGACTAGTACCCAGGCAGTCTTGACACTAGATCCTGGGTTCTTTCTGTCACTTCAGTCTCCTTTTCCTGAGCACATGTGAAGAAATACCAGAAAGGAATCCCATGATCAGGGCAGAAGAATTAACCTAGTATTAAAATTACATCTTGGGTTAAAGAAAGAAGAGGGAAAGGAGGGAGAGAGAAGGATAACTAGTAGCTCAAAAGGAAAAAAATTGTTATGGGAGCCTTCATAAATGAAAAAAATTTTATAGTACCCACCATCTAAAATTATAACTGTCCTTGTATAGTATCTTACTACGCTGATGGGCAGTGACTGCAGTGGTGGAGGGGGGCACTTGATAATATGGGTGAATGTTGTAAAAATCTTTATAAGATTGTATGTCAATGATACCTTATTAAAAAATAAAATAAAATTACAACTGTCTTTATTGTACATAATTTTATCTGGCCAACAGATACTAACATTTTAGAGAAAGAAACAATATAAGTTATAATGTAGTCTAAGTTTATTGCAGTGCAGCTTGAGATCAGTGGATGTGATATGCAGAAATAGTCTCACAAAGCCAGAGAGGAGTTACCTTGACCACTAAAAATCTGGAAGATTGCCAACAGCACTCCTGGTGCTATTGCAGAGAGCTTCCAGTAGTCCAGACATAGGACAGTAGTTCCTGAGTCATGAATTAGGGACTCAGGTTTCAGGTATGCAATGACACCCAGCGAGGGGCCTGTGGTGTCTGGTGACATTTGAGGGAATCTGATGCTTAGGATTCAAATGTAATGACCAGATGGGCTTCTCATTTCTGTCAGTAGGAGTACAAATTGCCGAACTGCTCTCTTGCTAGTCTAGAGAAAAGAACGCCACAGTGTATCACAGAACTCCACTCGTTTAAAAAGCATTACAAATCTCCTACTTTAATGTCAGGCTTAATCCTGGGTTAAAAAAAACATAAAAAATATAGCTGTATTTTATTTATTATCTTCTCTGTTTTAAACTTACTACCCATAGGAAATAACTGGCAACAGGACTCAGGCTTTTTATTTAGTAGAGTGTGTGTGTGTGTGTGTGTGTGTGTGTGTGTGTGTGTGTGGTGTCTTGACGGGCTAAAGGTACAGGCATGCATATAATTCAATTGTCATCAGTTAGGAGAGGCTGAACCAGTCATAGGTCCTTAGCCTTCAGAGTCCTTTTTCAGTCAGGATTTGTAAATTACGTCCAGTCTTAGTTAAGAACTATAAGTCTTAAGAGGTGAAGTGTCAAGTTAGTGAGGAAAGGCATCTCCTCGGGTGTAAAATCCTCTATATTAAGTTGATGTTCAGTGATATTTAGACACACATTTTGGTAAATCCATAGAGGCTGCTTCTCTCTGAGAAATTAAGAGTTAAGTGAATAGAAGAAAATATTCATAAATATAATTGAGATTTTTTTCCAGAAGATCAAACAAAATTAACTTGTTTAGCAATATCTATGTAACATGATAATGTTAAGGCATATTGTATTATGATTTCTCAATTGGTCAGTGTTTAGAAATGTGTCATAACATGCAAAAAGAAACTTAGAAATAAGTACATTTCCAAATAAGGTAAAAGATCAGTTTTAAAATAAAAAAAATTATGTTTTTCTATGGGGTTTAATTAACCTCAACTTCTGAAGAGTAAATATCTAGCTTACCCTATTTTCCAGGTAGTTTTGAAGCTTTCCTCATGAATCTTAAAAACAATGCTATAGTAAATTTTTAAAAATTAATATACTAATTATAAGTTTACAGAGTAAACATTTTCTTGCCATGAGATGACTGAAATAACAGGTGAATTCATATAAATTCTAAATAAGTCCACCTACAACAGAAGTATTTTTACTTCAGGCATTTTAATAAATAATAAATGTTTTCATAAACAGCATATATGCAGAAAATTTAAAAGTAAGAGGCAAAAAAGATTTGGTAGCTTAAAAAGTTGGAGCTGACCAGTTAGCTATTTCTCCACAGCTATCTCTTCTTTTATATCTAGGAAAGGCTTACAGGTAAATTAAGCCACAGGTGGGTAGGTTAGATTTGGTTTTATTTTGCATTTATTTTGACCATTCGTAATGAAGAAAGTCTTACCTCACTGACAGTGTTTATTGACATATTTAAAAGATGAAAATTGACCTTTTAAAAGGCCTTTCCCTTCTTAAGAATGAAAAACTTTACTAGAATTCTATATCCATCAAATGCCTTGAATGCACAGTGGTATAATTTCATTGAATCATTCTGTGGACAATATATTATGCCTTCTTTGCCACAATTAATACAGATTTCCTCTCTCAACCTTATGTCCAAATGATGTTCATTTATTACAATGGGACTTGTACACACATACAATAATGAAGTCTCTATATGCTACCAAAGAATTTAATTCTAGTGTAAAAGTTGAACAGCAAAGAGCAGAAACTTTCTTAAGGGATTTTGAGACATGCTTAAAAAGTGAGGAAATGGTATTGGGGTTTTGTTAGCTGATAGGAAGAGAAATCTTTCAGCTATCACAGGTGATGTCAGAAAGATATTTCTGTGAACAGGGAGCACAGCAGGATTCACTTACAGGTTGTCAGGGGCAGGGGTGGTTGAAGCTCTTCCCTGTGGCATTCATTCATTTCTTGAGTGCTGTTGCAATCATTTGCTTCAGCCAACATGATCTGAAATGCATACAAAAAAGCATATAAGTATTTAAAATTTCAGTGAAAATCTCAATCCTAATTAACTATAAATCAGTAAAGCCAGGTAGCCTGAGGTAGATTAAAATGAAAACTTTGTACATGAAAGGCTACATATGCCCCTAAATCTAAGAATTTCCTAGTTGCAAACTGCCAAATCACTACATGCAACTTCCTTCGCTTCAATTACATTCCTGAGGGAAGTGAGAGTGAGCTAACCAAGCCAAACAGGAGTCCGAGAGTTAAGTCTTTTTTTGTTGTTCATGGAGCAGAAGCCATAGATCTCAATGGGAATAGACTTCTGGCCTGTCATCTGAGAATGTGGAGTAGAACAAAGCTGGAATGTATGCCCTTCTGATTAGCTGAATTACACCCCCGGGGCCTTAGACCTAGAAGGAGCAGTGTTCCTTTAGCACTTTTGTCACTTTTAAGAGACTTAGCACATATTGCTTCATCAAGTTATTATTATACTTGTATTATTTTCCTTTATAAGACTTGAAGTTCTTTAAAGACAGTAACCATGACTTATATTTCTACAGGTATATTTACAGTATTGTCAACTACTGGGCATTGCAAATAGAATATGCTAAAAAATATACAATTGCTTTAAAAAGAGAGACAAGTTATGCTACCAGTTAAGCAACAGTAGAGAAGAGTTTTCAAACACTTTACCAGGCAAGAGTATTTCAAACATGCACAAAGATTCCTATCTTGCTCCTTACATCCTAGATGCACTTTCTATTATATTCACTGGTTTCATTTGTTTTCTTTTCTGCCCGTCTCAAGTCAGAGGTAAGTTGACACTGGCAAATGAATAATCATAATACATACATTTCCACTTTGAAACGTAACACCTGGCTATACATTATATTCACCTCTCTCTACAAATTGGAAGATAGTAATCAAAGCTACAATACAAATAGCAACTTCCCAAACAGAATTGTGTGCACATTCAGGAAAACCATGGAAGTCAGATGGGAGCTGGACAGACCTGAACCTCCCCAGCTCATCTGCTGTAACAAATTGTTTAACTAAGCCAAATACTGTATCTGAGCATTTTCCTGTTTTTTGATTATTTTACTTAATCCTACATAGAAGTTTGAATAAGGTCTCATAATCCATATTACAATGTTTATATAAAAACTGAGGAGTTAAATAAAACCACTGAGTATAATTTGGCTCTGTACAGTTTTAATATGAAATCTCCTTTTCTCAAAATAGAAATCTGTTTTGGTACTTGATGAACACCAGACGTAACAGCATACTATTCATTCACCCTTCTTTGAAAAGTAGCTCACTGAAGAGAAGTTGACCATTTAGGATCTTTCTTTTTCCTTCTCTCTGTCCCTCTCCAGTGAATCAACTGTGTTGAATATGAACCAAAACTATATACTACAAGTATTGGGGAAGTCTACAAGTCTTCACTTTCTGACATCTATTTAAGAGAAAAATACCCCGTTTTTCTGATTTTTGTCCTTTTACATTACAGTATCACTGGTAGTTTCTGCTCATTCATCTACTGGGCCCTAACATTACATTAGTAAAGGTTATAGTATAATATTTACATATTGCCTTCATTTGCCCACTTGTTCCAAGAGTGAATTGGGCTATGTGGGTTAGTCTCTTTAGCTTACTAAATGATAATGTATATATCAATCAGACTGCAAAGAAAACATGACTAGGAGATGGAAGTATATTTAACTTGGAGTTAGTATATTTATTTCAATCATTTCTCAATAGTTATTCTCACTTGTAAATAAAAATAGTTCTGTATATAAAAATAGTATTTCTGAACTTGTTTGGCATCTTTTGGTGATAGGATAGTACAGAGAAATTGATATTGTACTTAGTAAAGTGCTGGTCTCCTTAGAAATTACTTGTCTTTATTCTATTTCATCTCGATTATAAAATCATCTCATTTTCTTAGCTAATCTTTAATTTGCTTTTTATTTTTAACAAAATATTTTAATAAGTTGTTTAAATAAACTTTCCTGGTCAGTCTTTCATTCATGCAACATTTCTGAAGACTGGCTATCAAAATATAAATTTTTTTTGGTTAATGTATATTAAGTGAACAAGTCTTGCATGAGATATCTGTGGAGTAACCTGTCTTCATTGGCTTGGGCTGCCGTAAGAGAATACCATGGACTGGTTGATTAAAACAACAAAAAATTATTTCTCACAGTTCTAGAGCCTGGAGGTCCAAGATCAGGGTGCCAGCCTGAACAGATTTTGGCGAGGACTTTCTTCCTAGCTTGTAGATAGTCACTTTATTTCTGTGTGTAGGCATGGCCTTCCGCAGCATGTGTATGTGGACAGAGAGAAAGATCTCTTTTTCTCTCATTACAAGGTCACCATTCTATCAAATTAGGACACCCCATCCCCACTTATGACCTCTTTGAACTTTAATTACTTCCTGTAAAAGCACTATGTGCAAATACAGTCACATTGGGATTAGGGCTTCAACATATGAATTTGGGGGGATACAATTCAGTCTATAGCATTCTTATTTCTATACATTTCTAATTTGTACTCTGCTAATGACAAGGGCTTTATTATTGGTTGTTTGGTTGATTGATCAATTGAGTAATTTATGCATTCATCAAACACTTGTGGGCAACCTCTTACATGTCAGCCAATATACTAGTCCTGTAGTTATGAAAATTAAAAGCCATTATTCTTGCTCACTAAGAGTCCAAGTGTAGTGGGGAAATCAGTCAGGTACAAAGAATTAATGTATAGTATGGTTAATTGCTTTAATCAGGAGACTTGATGAACAGTAGAATTTAGATAAATGAAGAAATACAAGATGGGAAAAAAAGTAGTAAATCCATAAAGATGTAGAAGGCTTGAATAACACTATCAACCAACTTGACATAATTGACATTTATAGAATACTCCAAACAATAGCATAGCAGAATACTCACTCTTTATAAGCTCAAAGGTAGTATTCACTAAGAGATATCATAGGCTACACCAAAAGCAAGTCTGACTGAATTTAAAAGATTGGAAATCGTGCAGAGTATTTCTGTGACAAAACAGTAAGTAAATTAGAAGTCTGTGACAGAAAAATCCAAAAAACCTTCAAATATTTGGAAATTAAATTATACATGTTTATCTAATTCATGAGTCAAAGAACAAATCATTATAGAATTAAAATATTTTGACACAAACATTTTTTAATATATCAAAATTTGTTTCGTGTAGCTAGAACAGTCAGCCTCAGTCTCTTTCCTCTTCATATCAGTTAAAATCCTTGGTTTATATCAGTTAAAATCTCTGGATAATCATGGTTTAGGGAGAAGTGAGAACTTGTTCTGTTTTTGAGAGGGCCATTTTGATTAGAAGCATTTGATCAATATACTGTATTAGAAAAACTTGGTATGAGAGGTAAAATGTCAGATGTGTAAATATTATTATTTTAACTTTTGTTGAGAAATAACTTTCATACAATAAACATGTACCCATTTTAAACTGTTTATGAGATTTAGCAAATTGAGTGGAAACTGCAATCAAGATGTGGAACATTTCCATCACCAAAAAATGTTGCTTTGACATTAATCTCCTTCCCCTACTCGCAGCCCCAGGCACCCACTCATCTGCAACCTGTCCTTGTAGTCTTGTCTTTTCTGGAATTCCTTATAAATGGAATCATACAGTAAGTAGTCTCTGTGTCTGGCTTTTTCACTTAACCTAATATTGTAGATCTGCATTCATGTTCTGTATATTCATATTTCACCCTTTATATTCCTGAATAGTGTTCATTTTTTAAAGCTACGCACAATTTATTTTGCTTGTTGTTAGACATTTGAGTTGATTCCAGTTTGAGGCCCTTATGAATAAAGCTCCAGTGTACATTTGTTTACAGTCTGGGTGTGGACAGTAAGCTTTTGTGTATTTTTAGGGTTGCTGGGCCATCTGGTAAGTAAATTTCCGGGTCTCCTTTCCAGCCCTGAGTTCTGCCTTGGACTCTCCAAGCCAGGAAGGCACTCACTCTCTGCCTTCCGGAACTTTGAGTGGGCGGGGAAATACACTCAGCCAAAAGTGAGCATACTTGCAAATCTCACCAGGAGCTGTTTCTCTGTCAAAGTTGGATCTCCTTTTAGTTTCTACCTTCTTTTTAAGAGACTACCTGTGGGCTCCCATACTCGTATGTAGTTACAGACAGCCGGAAATTTGAGCAGAATTTGTGTTTAGATTTTTATATCTCATTCCTTCTGCAGCAATTTTGCTTATAGAATTTCACCTTTAAGTATCCCCCTGATCTTCTTCCTTTGCACTGTACCATCTGCCGCCTTGAGCTGCTGAGACGGTAGGTCTCCCCTGGTTTGAGGATGTGGGGTGGCTTGTGAAGGCAAAGAAACCACAAACTCACGGTTTTTACCCAATACAGCACTCTTCTTTGAATGTAAACTATTCTCAAGATTTTATAATTTCCACTGTCTTCAAATAATTATTTTTTAAAATGTTGTCCAGATTTTGTAACTGTTATCAGTAGGAAGGATTTGCCAACATTACCAAAAGGTCTTTGTTTTTTATTTATAGTACTTAACAAAGGAATGTCTGGAAAGATATTTACCAAATGGTAAGTAGTAGTTATTTTACAGTGAAGGAAGTTCAGATAATTCAAATAATTTTTGTTTTTTACACTTTTCTATACTTCTTGATTTTTCAATTATCATTATAATCAGAAAAAAAATTCCATTTTATTACTTTCATTTTGTAATAGTTTTACTTTCATTTTGTAATAGTTTGCAAGAACAGGAATACTGGAAGTTGGAACTGAGAAGTAATTTTAGAGACTGTTTAAGTGCTTTAACAAACAGAAGAGAATTATTTTGCAATTAGTATAGTTTTCTGTCTAATACAAAACCACCTGCTAAGGTAGCACTTGAAAAGATTTGTTGGGCTTTCACTCTTAAGTAGTTTAAAATTTTGTTTTATTATTCTATCAACTTGTATTAGTATAACACACTTTTTAATAAAACAAAATAATGTAAGTTCATGTTGTCTGATAATTTCAATCATATTAATATAATTTAGCCTCTTTTGCAAAGGTCACGGTATTATTTCTTTTGGGAGCATCTTCTGACCTGAGAAAAGATACAAGGAGGTAATAAAAGCTGTTCTTCATTGAGAATTGACAAAATACCAGCCGCTGCTCTTACTGCTTAACACATTTTACACTATTTAATCCCCTTAACACCCGTATCAATTGGGTTCAAATATGATCCTCTTTTCATAGATTAGGATACCAAGGTTTAGAGAGATTATTTCTTTGTGGTCACCTAAGTTGGTAAATGGCAGAGCTGGAACTCGTGGACTTGAACCTGGGCACACTGGCTCTGTGCCCACCATTGGTGCCACCACAGTAGACTGTACTATGGAGAAATGGGGCACTGGAGATGGATCTCACAGCCTTCCTCTCTCAAAATTAAATGGTGAAAAATACTGCCAAAGAAAGGTAGAGATCTCTGAAGGCTACATGGGGCTCTTTTTTTCCCCAGTGTGCTTTAGATAATGGGCCAGATTAAAGGTAAGATGATGTCTGAAGATTTCTTCCATATCTGTAATTCAGTATCTTGGTTCACAGCTGTTCTGACCTAAGGAAAAAATTAGAAAACAATACCTTCTTTCACCTCGCATCCCATCAGTTACTTCTGTTTTTCAGCATTGGCACCCAGTTCTCTTTCTAAAAAGTCAGATTGCTATTAAGGGCAGTTCAGTGGAAAGGGCACTGTGGTAATGTACAATAGTGTACAGAAGCCTCTCATTTTTCCCCACTAGCCGTTCTCTGTCTTACTAATATAACCTCTTGAGTTTTAACTGCATTAATGGCTGCTTGGCAAAACCACATTTCCCTCCTTTTTAATTAGATATGGCAATATGACTAACTTCTGACCAAAATAATCAAACTTAAGTGAAATACTTAATCGAAGTCACATCTTATTTTCCCCTTCCTTTTTTCCCCCTTTCATTTTAGCTGGAAAAAAATAGATAGAAATGGTGCAGCTGCCTTGATCTAGAAATCAAAGCTGTATATTGAGAATGGCAGGGTCAGCCTATCTGCCCTAGATCACTCTGTGCCATACAGCTAAAGAGAAAATATGTCCTTCCATATCATTTAAATGATGTGCTTTAAATCTATATTATTTAAACCATGTATTTTAAATCTGTATTACTTAAATCATGAATTCTTTGTTATAACCGCGTAGCCAGTATCCTAATGTAAAAATTGGTATCTGAAAGTGGGGTCTTGCCACAATACAAACCAAAATATGTGGTACTGGATTTGCCATCAGATCATAAAGGCAAGGGGAAAATCTGAAAAGCTGGTGGCTCTTGTTATACTGGGGCACGGCATTACGGCATTTAGTAAAACTGTTACCTGTGATAATTTTAGAGATAGGCCACATCTTTACTGGAACTGGAGCTCCAGGGTAAGTGGTTAGGAAGTCAAAATGTTGGTGTACTTTAGCACATTCTTTCTAATTTTAGTAAATAACTAGGAGGGAAATGGATTCAGTCAAATTCTAGCCAATTTACAAGTGAAACTGGAAGGGAACAAACCCCTTCTAAGGGAGCACTCTCCAGTACATTAATCAAAATAAGCAATGACCTTAAAACATAAAGATGATATTTTTTCACAGGAAGGTTTGGTTTTGGTCATAAAACCTGTGTCAGGAGTCATTAAAGAGCCCACAGTAATGATCATTTAAAGTCAAGATGTTATGTGGATTAGAAATAAGCCATCTCAAGTTGAATGAACAGAGTGATAAGAAACTTAATTTTTTTAAATCTTACCACCTGCTAGCTTTTTTGGGTAATTTAATAGTCCAAGGGATAATTTGTTAGAAATAAGAGGAGATAACAAATTGGTTATAAAAAGAAGAAATGTTAATGTCTTTTGAATGACAAATCAGTGTTAAAACACTAAGATTGTTTTGGTGCCAAAAAAGAAATCAACCTACATTGACAGCAAGTTCAGTAATTTGTACCTTAGAAGGTTAGAAAAACCAAATCTGATCCCCAAATAGGAGAATAGAGAGGGTTGCTGAGAGGCTTTCTAGAAATTGCCCTAGTAAGTGTTCTTCATCAGAAAATTGGAGCCACAAGCATTGAAGGTCAGTTGAAAGACATCCTCCTGTCCAAGCTACTATATCAGATGGCCTCAAGATAACTGCTGTTAAATTGAGGTGGGCGAGGGGTAGTCTGAGGGGTAGTCTGAGCCCAGAAACTAGCATATAAATGAAAGCCTAACATTGTGAAACTATTAACTAGAGAAGATCCTTTCACTTTTTGTTACTTCATATGGAGCTGACCAGAATCAAAGTGATGAAAAGACATCATGACTAACCACAAAGCCTGGCCTACAAAAATCTGGCTTGTGTGGTACTGAGCCTCTAAAACAGCCTCTGTTTCACAAAAGCTATATTAGCAGTATAAGGCTGCAAGGACATATTTTTCAGCCCCATTTTCATTTGTAGCCACAGAAAAAATTACAAGGAGGCAAAGGAGGGACTGCAGAGGCCACTAGACTAAAAAGTTATGTCCAGAACCCATGGCAAACAGTGGGCTAACCAAGGAACTTACACAGCATGAAGCCTTCAAAACGCACAGGAGCATGATTTGAGGACTTGTTTCTCCTTTTTCCTTCTTCCGAATTTGAGTTTTTGTTGTAGTTATATTGTTCCTACCCTCTCATTGTATAGTGAGTGTGTATGTGGAGAGCTTGTGTCTTTTAGTTTATAAGTCACAAGATCACAGGTAGCTACTTTCTGGAAAGTACTGTGTTTCACCAAGATACGTGGAATTTTTTTTGACTGTAACTCTAGATTCTCTCCTTTGGAAAGGCATGGGAATGTTTCAGGTGCACAATAAAGATGTGTATTGATACATGGGTGACACTGATATATGGGTGATTTATGAGTGGTGGTGGCACCCTGGAAGTGACTGCTAGCTGTCCTAAATATCCTTTCTTCCCTCCTTCATTAATAGATTCTTTACTGATACAACCTGAATGGTCAAGTAGATACTCTATTTCACAGCCATCTTTGAAAGTAGGTGTGCACATATGATTAAGATCTGGCCACCGGAATGTGAGTTGATGTGATACATGCAATTTCAGGTCAGAGCCATTAGAAGTTGCTTACTATTCCCTTTTCCTGCTCTGCCTGTCTGCTGTGTGGGGCATGAAGTCAAGTGGATTTGGAACAACGAAAGCTTTGTCACAAGTAAAGCTCTCTTACAGCATCTTAGCCTGTACCTGAAACATTAGTAACTTCTGTCCATGTGACTTCATTTTAACTGGCCTTATTTTAATTTAACTTGTGGGCAGACCTTACTGAGCTTGTCTTTGTCTCCAAAAGAAAATAACTTCTCTTTCTATTCTCCTGATTGTGCATGTGATTTCTATGTGAAAAATATATTCTAAGAACTCCAAAAACATTTTACCATATACAAATTTAACATCATTTTAATGAATTACAGTTTAACCACTTTAAAAATAATATAGAAACACATATTAGGACTACAGGTATTCCTCATATTGAACTATTCTTTTCCTGAGATCCAATCATACAATTGTTGATGTCATTTCTTATGAATTACTCAAAAGAAATATAAGTAATATATACCAAAATGTTCATAAAATGTTACTCATTTCTTAACAAGAAAGGATATAAAAGCTCCATAATAGAAGAGTAATTAAGCCAACAATTATATGTCACCTTTATAAAACACAGCCCAGTCAAGTGGTGTTAGATGTACTGCTTTGGCCTTCCAGATTCTCCCTGTTCTGTGCCACAGAAAGTGACCTTCTTGGACTTTATCAGCAGGTTTCTTTTTCCTCTGGAGATGGCAAGGAGAAATACTGGTGGGAGATCAGAGGGAAGGGGGTGAATGAGGCATGGGGTATATATTGTCCAGGTTTCCTCTTTGCAGGATCACTGCAACCTGTATGGGCCTCTCAGCCCAAAATGCATAGATCTCTGCACAGAGCACTCTCCACCTCTGGGTTGAGTAACCATTCCCAACCTTGTCTCTTCAGCTCTTGGGTTGGGAGCAGCCCCCTGGTTACTAGCTGTGGGATACTGTACTACCTTACATCTAGCCCACATCTTTATAAATTGTCCCTTTATTGAACTCTCTCTAAATTACCTAATTTGATGGTGCCATCTATTTTCTCCTGGGACCCCGGCTGGTACATAGGTAGAACATGCAATTTTATATACTACAATCATTATAATATAAAATACAGTATGTAAAGTTAAGATCGAAAAGAAAGAAACCAATGGAATACTATGTTATGACGATAAGATTAAAGGTGAGTATATTTTCTTCCTTAATTACATTTGCTGTTAGGTTAGAGTTAGTTTATTAGTTAAAAAATGTAAAATTGTTGCTAGGATATTTTGTCAGGTGGATTTTCTTAGCTTTGCTTTACTACTGCGATAAGAATGAATCATTAACGTTTTGAATTTATGTAAATCACCCTAATCATCTGCTTTATCTTTTACTGCTCCTGTGCCACAGAGAATTGCTAGAAAAAGTTTGGAAGCAGGCTGTCTTGATTTTAGTCAAGGTTTTTCATTTCAAGCAAAGGAAACAGACCCTAGCTAATCAACGAGAGGAGTTTATTAGGTGTGTATCAGGGATTAACAGAATCGTTGTGAAAAGAACAAAACTCAAGAACAAAGCGCAAGACTAAGCTTCCAGAAACGTGCTCTAAGCCGTAGAATGGCCTAATATAAAGACTTTTACGACTGTCACTGAACTCTAGATTCTATGTTCAACCCTACTGATGCACAAATATTAGACTTTCAAACTCAGCTATTCAACGCCATACTTTGCTGTATATGGCTGCCCTGCCAGCCACCATGGCCTGGTAGAGCAAAATGCCTCTGCCGCCATTCTTGCTACAGTGTGGACCCTGAGTGTACTCCATCCTCATATGACTCCCTCTTCAGCCAGAATCTCACTCCAGCTGGTACGTTTGCTGGAGCCTTGTGATATGTTTGCGTCTCAGCCACGAGGACATGGGAAATTGAATTCCAACTTTTGTTTTTGAGGAAACAGTACATGGGTATTTCTCCAATATAGAAGGTGTATTAATTTGGTACAGCTGCCAGTACCACAGACTGAGTGGCTTAAACAATAAACATTTATTATTATTATTTTTTATAATTCTGAGCATTAGAAACCCAGATAAGGTGTCAGCAGGGCTGGTTCTTCTGAGGCTTTTCTCCTTGGCTTGTATCTATCAAGCTTGTAGACAGAGAAATTCAAGGTAATGAGATAGATGATAGAATTCCAGTGAAGGTGCAGATCATTACTGTTGAGAAAGCCAAAGTGTGAGGCTGGGGTAGTAAAATATTTTCTACAAAGCTCTGAGATGTACTTCACAGAAAGATAGAATGGATTTTGTTGGCTGGCAAATAACAAGACAGACTTCAAAATAACGAGTGTGAGGAACTAACCAGGAAGTTAGTAAAACTGAGTGGTAGAAAAATGTATAGGAGGGTGAGTTAGTTATATATAAGTTCCTTCTCAGGAAAGATGTGAAAATGGAGGAGAAGTGCCAACAACATCTTGTAATACACAGGACATGAGAAAAGGACAGTGTTATTTTGGGAGCGCTACAAGGGAGGCAATGGCTTGAAGGAAAGATAGGTTTTAGAGCAAAACAAAGAGGTGAATGGGAATAATAGTAGACAGGTTGTTTACAGAATTTGTGGGCTGAACAAACTGGACTTGGTTATTGATGGGTCAGAGATTGAAAAATCATTAAATAATGTTAAATAGAAATATGTATGCATGTCCTTTTATCATTAATTTTTTTACAATTGTCCAGTGATGTAATCCAAACTTTTTTTAACCTTTAAAGCTAATATTTGAAACAGTGTTATTGTATAAAGGCTTAAGTTGCTCTCCAAAACAATGAGAGAAATACTGTGATTTTCTTTTCATTGTTAGATAGTGTGTCTCAAACTTACAGTCTTTAAGGACTTTGGTTCTTTATAAAAATTGTAACATTTTCACGTTAATTAATTTATTAAAAATTTTGTGGGAGAAGAACAAAACACAAGGAACATAAAATTTAAATATATAGAGTCTTTAGCAGAAGATTATTTTAATATCAGCAAAGTAAAGAATATACAAAAGGATTTTAAGGAAAAAGTAATGTGACCTTAAAGGAATTTGTACTCTTTGGTCTCCATACATGTGCAGTTCTCAGAGAGTTCCCTGATTCCAAGTGTTTGTTCACATCTGTCAGCTAAATCATAGATCCAAATGCAAAACGTAACACTCAGGAACATTACGTGGATTTGTGACATTCCCTGGAGGACTTTGGGTCCATAAAGCAATGAATGGATTATAAGAAGACATAAATATGGTATTCTCATCTATGATAGATGCAATCTTGCTCCAGTGTTATTTATATGATATAAAGTAAAACTGAACCTATTTCCTCAGTTAAACTGAAAGAAGGCTCACTATTAATTTCCAGTTCCTCTGAATTCATCTTTGAAAACGTCATGTTTTAGACATTTTTTAAATGGTCGATGTTTGTTTATTTATTTATTTTATATGCACGTGTAAGTGAAAAAATTGAACCAAAGGGAAAATGTAAGATGGAATGATTGCAGAATAATAAATTTTTCACTTTTTTCCATTACCCTGAATCAGGAAAAACTTATCTAATTTTGGATTTTAATGGCCCACTGGACATTGAGACCAGGTTCCTATAAAACCTTTTTGAGTCTCTTAACATTCTTTGCATCTTCATCCTTAGTTCATGTTAGGAAGGTGCTGTGTTCTGGAAAGATCATGAGCCTTGAATTCAGAGGATCAATGCTCTAATATTAACTACACCTACCCTCTGTCCTTATAAGCTTGAAGACCTAGCATTGAACCAGAAGATGCCTTAAGCTTCTCTGAACAAAATTTTGTACTTTCTTCCAAACAAGATATCCCATGTCTTTTTTGTGTTAGCCCTAAAATTTTGGAAACTAATCATCGGTGAAATAGTACATCATTGTATAAATTTTATTTTCATAGTGTATAAAACTTGGGCCAGGCATTGAAGTAACTACTCTGAGTATTTTATATTGGACCTATTTTCTTGTTCAAAATAGAAAATAAGGGATGGATACTCTTATTCATAACTGTTACTTAAGAGAAGTACAGCTTAAAACTTTAGCTTTATATCTAACCAAGAGATGTGTAAGAATATGCTCTTTCATTATCATGGTTATAAATGGCAAAATACTAATCAGATAGATTTCGAGAATAATTTCATATTCTTATTTCAAAAATCAGAATCATTCAAAATCATAATGTTTTGTGATGTGAAGTTGATTTCAAATACTTCTTTAATGACACGTAGCAGCCATATTCTGAATCCCTTAAACGTTGGCAAAAATTATTTAAACTACTTAATTAAATCAGGATTATAAAATTAAAGATATTATACCTTTGAGTTCCACACCACCCCCCCAATCCCCACTCACTGAAAAGCTCTGTTCTGAAGAAAAGCACCAGGATTTGTCCACTAAAGCAAAGAAGAGTCTTCAATTAAATTCCATTCAGCAAAGTTACTGGGTCTCTTTTAGATTGTTGGAGTAATATCCTTAATTCTGTCCTGTTGAGGAAGTAAAACATAACCCATGTAAACAGGATAGGTTTTCATATATATATTCTGTATAACTAATTTGAACTTTATACTAAAATATTGAGCCAATTTAAGGAAAATTTCCCATGGTCAATTTTTGATTGATGGTTTTGTCCAGTGAAGTATCCAGTATGAAATATTCTGTTGTTATCACTGCAAAATGATGTAAATAGCATTGGACTGTTAAAACTTTAAGAATGCTGGAGTTCACGTACTTTTAAGAATTGTTCATTCTTATCTCTAAATTACACACAATGTAATCTTACAAGTAAAATAAGTGACTAACTTTTCTTTTAGTTCCAGGTTTCCATTTCACTTAAAAACTAAATTATTGGTAATTTGGTATACCTTTAGAATTATTTTAAGCTTTTGTATCAGTATTTGCACCAATTTCAATTTTAATTAACAAAGTTTTAAGTTGTATATTTTCAGGTGTTCTAATTATTTATCTTCATATAAAAATTTCAATGTCCTTCCAATGATAAGTCAACTTTAAAAAAATCCTTCCAAGACTGATAAAATTTTGTTAGGGAAAAAAGTATAGTTCAAGACTGATAAATATTTTAATTTATTGGCTAAAACTGATTAAGATATAATGAATTTATTTTGATGGACAGTATGGCATAATGGGACAGTAGCTTATCGGTATATCTGAAATTAAGTTTTATCTCCTGTAAAATATGGCCAAGGATTTCAAATATTTCCTAAAGACAGAAAATAGTATCTTTGGTATAGAAAGTTACCACCCACTGAAAATATTGAATTGGTTTTCTTTTTAAGATTATTTCTGATTTTTTTTCCTACTACTTCATAATTTTTATATTATCCTAAATTCTTTTGACTATCTAATAGGGTCTTAAATACTGGTTTTGTCATATTATCCTACCCTTATTTTCCTCTCTCTGTTTTTTCTTATTTAAAATTCCAGAAAATAAACAGTAAGCTTTCTTTACTGTCTCCTTGAATTTTAATGTCATCCTTATAGTTTTAGCTATTATTGAATTATAACAAACTTTTAACACTTTAGAGAGTTTCTTGTTGCCCCTCTTAATATTCTATTGCATTATCATGCATCTGAGTAATTCTGGAATAAGAAACTTGGAGTGAATTAAACCTATGGATACCTTATGAGAAAATTGATACGCTTACCGTACTCACTTTTTCTACTCAGTAATATGGAGTATCTCTTCATGGCTTTCTGGTTTTTAGTTGGGCATTTGAAAAGCATTTTTATGCTTTTTAAATGAGTTTCTTGATTTTCTTAAAATACACACAGGTACACACACACACATACACAACCTCAGAACTCTTACATTAATTGAAACCTTAAATGCTTAGTTTTGTTTATTTCTCTCCTTACCAGAAGGATCACCTTTCACAAAGAATGGCTAGCATAGTGGAATGCTTTAGATTGAAATGTAAGGGCAGAAGTGTGTGTGTGTGTGTGTGTGTGTGTGTGTGTGTGTGCACCTTTGCATGTGGGTAAATGCCAGTTTATAAAGCACGAAGGCTTATTATTTCTCAGAGGTGTAAAAGGTAGTTCACAAACTCACTACTTCCCAAAGACACAGATTACTCAAAGACATGGATTCCATTAGGACAAAGCTCAGTAACTCTAGAGAGCTGTATAGCTGCTGGTACCATTTGGAGTGTCTCTACAATCCTGAAAACTGAAAATAAGCATAAAATGTATTGGAGGGAGCTGAGAAAAGCTCACTGAAAGGAAATGGAAGTTATCGAGCAATATGAACTTGCTAGAACATGGTAGGCTGCTCACATGGGAGTAGGACTTTGGAAGACATGTGAACTGTTATTATAGGACAAGAAACATCTGGGGGGATGGGGAATAAAGGGCATTTCTTTTCAAAAAACATAATTTCTTATTTCTTATCTATCATATCTGTATATTCTCCCTTCATTCCTTCCCTTTGGATGCCTCATTTCCTACCTAATATGGAAAGAGCATCTTTCTGTTATACCCCTTTCTGCTGCTGCTCCCCTCAGCCTGTGCAGTGGGTTCAAGGACTAACCCTGGTAAGACTCTCAGGGAAGAAGGAAGCATGTCCCTGCAGTGCTGGCATCCTCCCACAGCCTCTGAAACCTCACTAATAAGCCCAAAGATCCTTTAAATAGTGTCATGTTTTTCAAATTGTATCACAGCTGCCTTGATATAGAAATAGAACAGTGTCAACAAGCCTTCACTTGTAGTGATAATGTGCAATAGTGTATATGAGATTCAATTCCTAGCATTTGATCTTTTTTGAGAGGCACTTCTCCAACATCACAGGTTTAAATATTTCTATTGATTTTCATGTCTAGATTTATTGTGAACATATAACCTCCAGTTAGCCTAAAGCAGCCTTTCTGAGTTCTTAAGCAAAACAACCGGTTAGGAAGACCTAATGACCGCATGTTCAATGTACATGAGTGAGCTGTGAAAAATAATTGTATTTATGGTAGGCATTTTATATTGGAAATTGTTGTCAACAGTTCAGTTTTCAAAATATAGTATTAAATAAATGGCTCTTTTTTGAGTCAGGCAAGCTTGTGTTAAATTGAAATTCTTCAAATGATCTGCAAATTATTTCACATACATATTATTGTACTGTATGTATATATAAAACAAAGAAAATCATTCTGCTAGCTCTATTGCTTCCTACAACACAGTCCTACAGTGGAACTTTTCCATGTGCTTATGGTTAGTATTTTAAATTAATTAAAATATTTAATTAACATTTTCAGATGTTTATCATTAATATTTAATTCTATCTTATTTATCTAATTCTACTTCAAGAAGGAAAATTCACTGTGGAATTTAGAAAAGTGCATATCTTGCCTACTTACTTACCTTTTGGGGAGAAGTGTCAGACATCATACCTGAGCTCTGTGTTTGTACTGTTGCTCTCTTCCTTGTTATCAAGAAGTATTGACTTCATTACTTGAGAAACCCTTCCTCTTGGTTCTGCCTGCCCCTGATTCTGTTCAGGTCTGTACAGGTTCTTACAGGTGTAATTGTTTGTGACTTAGGGCACCTGGCTCTGGACCCAGCATAGAGTGGGTGCATAGAAATTGGTATTTATTTTATTTTATTATTTTGAGGTAATCTTGCTTCAAATTCTTTTAAAATTAAAATGGTGACAAAAGTAATGAAATAAGCATGGTTATTTATTGTTGTGGGCAATATTGGTTAAATTCTTAGAAAAAAATTTGGTCATGTGGAGCAAAAGCCAGCATATGTTGTCTTAATACATTAGTTTCACCAGTGAAACTTCAAGAAATAATCCAAGCCCAGGAAATGTGGACAAAATTCCTTATTATTGTGCTATTTCTAATTGCAAAATATTTAAAATCTAAATGTCCAAAGTAAAGGATAGATGTGGAAAAATGGAATCAGAATTTTGTACGGTGTGCTGGACATCTGTTGTTTGCCTCTTTGGGTCCACTATCCACCTTTCCCCACCCAGCCCTGTGTCCTGCTGACTGACTTGTATGTACCACTTGCGTGTGCCCTGTTCCCCTCTGGCTTTCAGCTTTGCTCAGCCAATACCAGCCATGCTCAAGAAACTGGGGAAAAAGGAGAGTGAGGTTCTGATCCATTCCCCCAGCTCCCTCCTTGCTGATCGCTGGAGTTGGCTGTGTATCCCTTCACCAGTGTCCTAACTCCTGTCAGATAACTCCCTCTGTGGAGCAGTCTCTCTAGGCTCTCTGCACAGCTCACTGCCCTTTTCTCTAAAACCCTCTAACTAATAAAAGTTCCCAAAGTTACCTGCCCAAGGGAGGTACTACAGCATCTCGTTTTTCCTAAATACTGACCCCTTATTTAGCTCTTCTCAAATTGCCCATTTTAATGTACCATGCATTTGTTTCATGCCAAGATTCTAACTGATAAAGAGGTTGAGATTTCCCTGAATTTAAAAAATTTGAATTTCTGTAAATGGTGTTATTTTTCAATGTTGATAATCAATGTTAAAAACAAAAGAGCAAAATTTAAAGATTCAACTTTATTTTCACATTAGCACTGTAGTTTTTACTTATTTGCTTAACAAGCATTTCATGGTTGCCTACTCTATGCCAGTAGACTCTTGAAATATTTGTCCCATGAAACTGTAATATACAAAATATTATCATGGTGATAAGTACAAAATATAAAGCTACTCTGTTTATGATATAGTTGTGGTTAGTAAAGATACTATCAACCTGTTTTCCAAACATATATTGGAATGCCAAGGATGAGACATTTATATTCTTTAAGATTTTAATAATCTTCCGTTTAGTATTGCTAGAAGTTATTGTGTAATTTTATAGTATGTTATATTAGTAAATTAGTTTTTACACCATAGAAAAATTATAAGAGTCTATATGGGTATTCAGAAAATTTTACAAAAAATAGGAAAGCACACTTGAATCATGAACGTTCCAATAAAGCATTAGGATTTTTCTTACAAATGGAGCTCTGTAGACACTTGAAATTTGAATTGAGATTGTAAGGTCTCATCAAGTTGCGTAAAGACATTGTTGGGATCATTTTTTTTTCCTGTCACTGACGCACAAAGGAACTATATAAAAAACAGATCTTTTAGCAGAATTTGCCTCTATAGGTTATGGGCTATAATACATATGAATAGATCAGTTTACTATTGTGGCTTAGTTTGACTCTGGGGTCAGATTATCACCATTCATAGTCCCACACATAATAGTTGTGTGACCTTTGGCAAAATAATGGTAGTATTTAACTTGTAAGGTTACTTTGAAGGTTAAATGAGATAATAATACCTGTAAAACGATCAAAACAATGTTGGAATATAAGCATCACTACATGTTAGCAATTTTTTCCTTAGCGCCACTATAATTACGGAACTGAAAGCATCAGATATTTCTAAAACCACTGACACAATATCAGAACACCACCATCTTGGACAAAAGATGATCTTAAGTTTGTTATTTATACCAGAAGTACAGTCTCACAATGGCAACTTTTCCAGTACTTTGGTTTTCCTTTTAGACAAGCTGATAGGAATTTGTTTCACAGTGTTGTGATTTAATACAGTATTTCTCTTTTTCCTTCTTTCTTGCTTCAGCCTGCTTCCTAATTGCCACTGGTCCAACTGATCTAGTATATATATATTTAGTATATGTGGGTTGTACATTTGAAGATGTATGGAAAAACAAGTAGATGCACTGAAAAGATTAATGAGGCATATGGACACAGACTAGTAATAGGGATGTTTTGTTTATGCAGAATGCTACAGCTATATGCTAAATATATTATAAATTTATATTACCATAATAATGCATTTCTCCATAGCTGTTAATCTAAGCTACAGAATATCACATGTATATTTAATCTTCCTTCAAAGGGATGTAACTTATTTACATGTTCTATACATAGCATAGTTTTAAGGACATTTTAATATCAGCCACTAATTTTATACTGTCAGAATGTTTTAATGTAATTACAAAGGAATGTAGCTACAATCTAAGCTTATTTAATCTACATTCTCTGTTTGACCTTTCCTGTAGGAACATATAAAAAGAAATTCATACTGTTCTACAAAACTCCCAGTGTAAAGAAAAGAGCATAAACAACAAAAATTTCAGCATGAATTATTTTGTGTAGCAACAAACTTGCAGTCTGAATCATGTGGCAATGAAAAGAGACCATAACAAAGCTAACCAGACAGCTTTCTTGTTGCTCACTTTCCTAATCCCTTTAAAATAAAATAAATAAGGCATTTCAATGAAATAAATTATTTCCAAGGAGCACAGTACCTTCTGTAGAATGACTGTATTTACTTTCAAGTAATAATGCTTAGAGATAGTATGTACAAAAGTCGACATAATTATTTTCTTTATTTGACTATACAGTCTAGATCTTAGTCAAAGGACAAAGGGCAATTGGTTTGTTTTTCAAGTTATTTCTTATTTCAGTTGCATGTCAGAAAGATCATAGTGTTACTGTTTTAATTTTGATTGTTAACATAAAATTGGAATCCAAAGTAAAGGGAAATTGTGAAAATTAACTTGTTACAAGTGTAAGAGAACAAAGCATGGGCATTATGATAATGTAATCATGGAGAATCTGGGAAGTCAAATGTATTTTTTAAAGACACAAAGTTAATGCTTTCCTTTGAAATCTCCATGTAAAAATTGAAAACACAAGTTTAATAGAAGACAGGCATAGGTAGTATATGAAGAATTACAACTTGGGAAATTAATAAAAATAGTATCTAAAACAGTATTAGTAAGATATGAAGCGCTCATTCATTAATGGTTTCTATGATAATATATCACTGAAAATGTTGCATGAAGGACAGTCTTTGATAGGATTATGTACAGTATAATAGCGAGATACTGGAATTAAAATTCCTGAGAAGATACATCTTGTGAGTTGAAGGGTAAGAAGATAATAATGGTAACATTAATAATAGTAAATAACAAGAATAAAGTGATTCACATAAATAGAATTTCCATCAGTAACCGTTATTATAATTACCAGAATGATAAGATAGTGATCTACAGTAAATAGCTAATCTTTATTGATTCACTATTTAATTTCTTCTTATGTTAAGGGCTTTAGAACTGCTGTCAATAACAATAATATGTGCACTGGAAAAAGTTACACCAAGAAAGAATGAGAAAAGAATGTACTGCTTTGTGCCATGTACAGCATAACTAAAGAATCTTTTTAAAAATACATTTATATTCTATTGTTAAAGAAACAGAAAAAAAAGCCTTCAAAAGAATCCCACCCCCACCCCCTGCCTTTTAAGTGATGGCTGTAGGATTTATTCTAACATAGTTTATGGGGGTCCCAGAAATGAAGTAGGAAAATGCAGGAATCTCAGCTCAGGCTCTTTAATCACACAGAGTTGAGGATTATTCTTCATCAGTAACACCTGGGAGAAAAAGACAGGCCATCAGCGATCTGACCCTCCAGCAGCCCCAGGGGCAGTTTCACCGCCACCAGCAAAGTTAGCACTGAGGGTAACGGAGCCATTATCCAAGGTCCAGATAATAGCAGGAGCAGAGAACTCACTTTCTGATGGTAGAAAATAAATCCCATGTTTAGCTCATGATTTCTGGCAACCAAGCCTTCTTCCAGAGGACAAAGATTAATTTTCTTTTAACATAGATGAAAGATGAGAATGTGAAATGGTGAGTCACTGGGGCGCTCTATCAGTGGCTTTGCAGAAGTTTTAAGGAGATGGTTTTTCATTTTCCAGCAACTGATACAAAGTTCAGAAAAATTTAGCTAGGATCTAAAATCATAAAGTGTGTGATTACAGAGGGAAAAAATAAAATGTTATTTCTATTTGCAGGTAGTTTTTAGTTAAAATTTGGATGGATTATTTAATCAGTTAAACTCTTATATGACTGTCCTTAAAATCTAAATCATAATATACGTTGATCACAGAGGTGGAAGTGCACCATGGAGAATACAGTCAGTGGCTCTGTAACATCTTTCTACGTTGACATACAGTAACTGCACTAGTTGAGGTGAGGATTTAATAATGTGGGTAACTGTTGAATTATTGTGTTGTATACTTGAACTCAGTGTAATATTGGGTATCAACTATACTTCAATAAAAAATACTCTTAAAAATAAAAATAAATAACTATTTGTTATTATTACAACTTAAAGTCTTTTTAAGATTCAACTGAACTATTTTCCTTTATTTCACTGTTCAAACATCCCTCCCTGCCCACCCCCCACTGCAGAAAAACCTGGTCTCGGTGATGAACAAACAGTGCTCAGCACCGTAGAACTCGATCAGCCAAAATATGTGTTTGAGCCTGAGAGTTGGTTAGTTTCTATGCATTCTTTCAATTACAGAGTTTCTGATTTCTGTCATTAACTACACCACCCACAGGACTATTTTCCACTCTCCTTTCTCTTTTAGCCCAAGAATATATCTTCCACACCTCAAGTCAGCTATAGAGTTTCTTATTCCCACCCTTACCCATTTTTAGTTCCTCTCTCTCTAAGACCTCTATGCCTCTCATTCCTTTCTTCTGTCTCCAGTAAATAATACTTCAGTGCTGGAAATCTCTTCTGTATCATCAAAGTCTTCCTTAAGGTTTTCTGTTTCTTTCCCCCAGAAATCACCATACTTTGCACAGCTGTCTGCATTGGTGATATATCTTCCTGGTCTTGTAGCCTCAGGGATTAGGAAAGGAAACCTTCATGATCATTGGCCACTGCTGTGGTTTTAGATCATTGTTCAGTCACTGTGGAGTCACACTCCTCGTTCCTTTGAAGTTCCCTATACCTTCTTCTGTCACCCTCTGCCTTCCTTCTCACCATGACAGACCAGCCATTCAGTTTCTTCCTCAAGGGTCTTTCTCAAGACCTTCCTTAGTGACTTCAGCACAGTCTCTATATCTCTTTCCACACGTTAGTCAACTATTCCTTTATGTCAGTCTTTTTGTTTATTTACATTGAAATAGTCACTTGAAAAGCATTCTCTTTTTCCCTCATTTTATTTGGTATAATTGAGAAATGAAAGTGTAAGATATTTAAAGAGTACATCATGATGATCTGATATATATATATACATTGTGAAAAAAGGATTCCCCCACCTAGTTAATTAATACATCCATTGCCTCATCCCCTTTTTTCATGAGAACACTTTTAAGCTCCACTCACCCAGCAAACCTCAATTATCCAATGTAGTGTTATCAACTGTAGTCACCATGCTATGCATCAGATCCTCAGACCTTATTCATCTTCCAGTTGAAACTTTGTACCCTTTTTTAAGACCAGTTCCAAGACCAATGCTGAAATAGTATGTCATTGAAGCTAAAGAGGAGAGAGTCTAGGACATAGCAAAAGGCTGTGGTCATCAGTTTACCTATGGATCCCAGTCAGTGATTATGCTGCTTCAGGTGTTCTCTCCAACAATTCAGTCAACCGATTTAATTACTCTTCCTCTGTGTAATTTGCTGACTAAGGGGCAGGGACAATGCAGTATGTTAACATACTCCTGTGGGGCTGTGCACAGGGCACAACAGGACCCAGTTCCACCAGAAGGCATGACAGGGGCATCAAAGAAGTCTTCAGAAAGAAGACGGCCCTGAAGGCAAGACTTTGAGACTATGAGGAAGAATGCCAGACAGTAAAAGGAAGGGTGGACCTGTCAGAAAAAGGAGACAGTAGTTCGAATTGTACAGCACATGAGAGAGTAGGCCGACAGGGGTGAAATGTAGGACACATGTGAGTAGCAAGGGACGAGCGGCAAGATGTTTCATTTTCTGCCACACTCTCTCATTTGATGGTGCAGGTATCATCAACTCATGCTGACCTAAAATCCTTCAACAGTTTCCCATCAAAGTCAGAACTATATTTTGGAAACATTAAGAGTAGGCAGAAGATTACAATGGAAGAAAGGCAGACTCATGAATTGGAGTTACTCTGTGTATTTTAATTGTTTTTATTTCCTTAAAAATGTCTCTTATCTCCATTCTCTGGGCACTGGTTTAGGCCTTTGTCTTCTCTTTCTTGGCCTTGCAATTGTCTCCTCTTGTTTCCCTGACTCTGGTCTTTTCCTTTTCCAATTTATTCTTCCCATTCATTCTTAAAAACATGAATTTAATCATGTCACTCCTTAAATTTGACAGTGGCTACCAATTATAGGATAAAATGCAAGCTCCTTAGCTTGACAAACAAGGACCTTCCATGATATGGTCCTGGCATGTATTCTCAGTCTCAATCTCTTAGCACTCTCTCTATCCTTTGTAGCTTATTCCATACATTCTTAACTATCTGCAGTTTTCCAAAGAGAGCGTGCTGATTCATGTTTCTGCATCCTTGCAGGTGCTGTTCTCTCTGTCTAAGATGCCTTCCTTACCTTACATGGCAATATGGCAAACTCCTATTCAGTCTTCAAAACCCAAACCAGATAGTTATGTTTTTATGACATTGTGTTTTTCATGTATATAATTTGTACATTAAAGGGAGTTGTCTATACATTCTCAGTGTCATTTCTGCACCTTATACATGCAATTATATTACTAGTTTTCATCCATATTATTATTTCTTAGCATGTCTGTTTCCCCTATCAGACTTTGAGCTTTTAAAAGCAGAAGTGTGTATGTGTTTGTCTGTGTGGGTTTGTGTGTGTGTGTCATGTGTGCATCTTCTAGGTTTAACACTGTGCTTGTATATAAAAAGCACCTAAATAAAATATTGAAATGAGTTAAATTTCATTGAATAAAAGAGAGGAAATTGCTTTAAAGAAGGCTGGTGAATACTTATTTTTCAGAAAGCTACTGTTGGAGTTCATCACATCTTAATAGTCAAATATCTATCTAATCCACTTAAATGAGTGTACAGTTTCTAAGGTATTTATAAGTGTCAGGAAGCAGAAACACAAGCAAAAATGTCTTCAAATGAAACAAAATGTATAATTAACCTACACCTCCCTGGAGAATGTATTCTGCCTCCTTTTATAGATTGTTTCCTCCTTCTATAAACATGTACCCATTTCATAATAATAACTAGTGTTTTAAAAATAATCCACCAAGACATAGTACAGCTCTGCCACTTGATTCTTAAATAAAAATACTAGTTACCACAAAATTTGTGTGACAAAACTTAATGGTAGAAATTTACTTTGGAATATCTACTCTTACTGAAGTACTGTGATTAATAGGAGGGTCAATAGTGTTTAATGTAATGCAAACTATATGTTTTGCTGTAAGTAAATTCCAAAGTATAGAGAAGTTATAAAGAGTTGAACATTTTGAAAATGTGTTCTAGGGTCTCTAAAAGGTAGCTATGGGTTCAGAAGTTGCACTCCATTTTCTTACAGTTACCAAGTCCTGTTCCTGTTTCTTCATCTAGGGGGAAATAACTGAATGTGCTGTGTTTAGTTACTATGAAGGGAAGATCCAGGCTTAATCAAGAAACCAATTTAAGGAGCCAACTTTCATATTCTTCTGATAATTACCAACAGTTTGTGACTGTGAAGCTAAACATGCAAATTTGTTTACTTGATTTGCCCCAATAGTGTCTTCCATTTCATAATTTTCCATTTGTGTGCTACTCTATGGTATTTACTGGAGGAGCCACTCATGTTTGCCTTAATTTCTTTTTTTTTTTTTTTTTTTTTGGGGGGTGACCCTGCACTTAAGAAAATGAATGTGGTATATTGGTGTGTGTGAGAGATCAGGGGTTCCCCTCAGTCCTGCCCCCTCAGAGTCATCCACATCCCCACATCCTCTTCCCCATCATCTCTGTGGAAGGTCCATAGCTGATTGGAGACCCCTTACTCTGGACGGCCCTCCGTCCAGGAGCTGTGCTGTACAGAATGGCCTGCGCAGTTGGGGAAGCGGAGGCAAGTCCCTTCCCTTCTTCAGCCTCAGTTTCTCCAGCTCTTAGCGAGGGCTGGGGTGGGGTGATTCCAGGAAGCCCTTTGTGCTTACTAAATTCTGCTCGACTGCAGGTTGCAGGGCCCTCCGATGGCTGGTGTGGTGTGTGGTGTGGGTCTCCTGGGAGAAGCTCCAAAGGAGAAAACTCAATTTGCCTTCTCCTCCTTCCAGCTGACTTCCCTTCTTTTTTTTTTGTTTTTAATATAATTTATTTTATTATCATTAATTTATAATTACATGTGCAATATTACGATTATTAAACTACCCCTTCATCAGGTCCCCCCCACCAACCCCATTACAGTCACTGTCCATCAGCGTAGTGAGATGCTATAGAATCACTACTTGTCTTCTCTGAGTTGTACTGCCCTCCCCGTGCCCCCTCAACATTACATTTGCTAATCGTAATGCCCCTTTTTCCCTCTTATCCCTCCCTTCCTGCCCATTTTCCCCAGTCCCTTCCCTTTGGTAACTATTAGTCCGTTCTTGGGTTCTGTGAGTCTGCTGCTGTTTTGTTCCTTCAGTTTTTTTCTTTGTTCTTATACTCCACATATGAGTGAAATCATTTGATACTTGTCTTTTCGGCTTGGCTTATTTCAC